>CAUYRH010133159.1:0-13014 GCA_963574655.1 Perodicticus potto
CCCCGGCGGAAGGGACTGCATTCATTCGTTTCCTGGCCAAGGAGCCCATACACCTATATATACCCTGAGGCTGGAGGCCTAGAGGAGGAGACGGGGAAAGACCCGGAGAGGAACGGAGAGAGCATCTCTCTCCCCACTTGAGATCTCTCCCCCTACCAGGAGCTTTGGTGTTTTCTGTATTCTTTTCTGTAAATCAATTCTGTCTTGCCACGGAGGGGTTGGGGGGGGGGGGAAATAATGTAATGAAGAATAATAAAATACATATATTTAAAAAAAAAAAAAACAAGTACCCTCCTCATTGGTCAGTAGCCATTGGCAGTGAGGCAAGACCCTCCACCAGGAAAAAGATTAAGACTCCTGAATGCTCAGAGGGTCATTAGTATTTTTTAGCAATAAAGTAATTTTAACAGCTCATGTACATGTGTCTCTTAGACATAATGCTATGGCTTACTAAATAAGCTACAGCATAGTATAAACACAAAGTACTATGCCCTGGGAAAAAACTCCGTGAGACTGACTTTATTGCGATACTTTATTGTGCAGTAGTCTGGGGCCAAACATGCAATACTCCAAAGTACGTGGGTATGTGTGTGTGCACGCGCACGTGCACATGTATGTAAGGGTTAACTGTAGATTGTTCTTTTCCAGATAAAACTTGTTTATGAAATCATTTTCATGTGTTTTCCTCATTCTTAAATTCAAACTGTGAATTTTATGTCTCACTATGAATAAATAATGTCAAAGGACTTCTCAGTCCTTGCTATGTCATGATTAGTGGACAAATAGTTCTTATGTAGAAGTATGTTGTTAAAGTTCTTCTATGAACCTCTAGAAGAGTACTATGTGTTTTTACTCTTATTTTCAATTTATTTTATTGACTATCTCCAAAAAAAGTGACAAAATGCCAACTGATTGCCTTATAATGTGTATTAATATCACATAGGATAGTATAAGTCTGACACCTGCTGGTCAGATCAGAAGTTGCACAAGTTTTACCAATTTAAAACCGATTTTAATTTCTGTTAATAAAGCGAGCTGAGTCAGGTGTCAGCGCTGCCTCGCAGGTAAAAATCATTTGTAATCTTTCTTGTGCTCATTTAAGTTTCTACTTTTTAAATAATTGTTTAAATTATTTTATATTTTTGACCCTTAAATTAAAATGATGAGTTTATATTTTAAATAGAAGTTTGAAGAAAAGATCTAAACCTCAATATTATTTAGCTCTATTTTAAAGCTGTCATTTGAGAATTTTTTAAAACTAGTTTCAAATATTAACGTTTTTACCATTTTTATTGTAGAACAATGTAACAACCTTGCCCGATTGATTTTTAATAAAAATTGTGTATATTTAAGGTGTACCCAATGTTTTGATAATACACATACAGCTGAGCTAATTAAAATATTCATCTCTTTACACAGTTAACATTTTATTGTGTGTAGTGAGAACATGTAAAATCTGTTCCTTAGAAAACCTCAAGTATACAATAAAATATTAACCATAGTCTTCATGCTGTACACTAGATTTCCAGAACATATTTATCCTGCATAACTGAGTCCTTGAACACTTTTACCGATGTCTCCCTATTTCCTCTGCCCCCTTCCCCCGGTACCCTCAATTCTACTCTTTGCTTCTATCAATTTGACCTTTTTAGATTCCACATATAAATGAGATCATGTGGTATTTTTCTTTCTGTTTCTAACACGACATCCTCCAGATTCATCCTTGCTGTTGTAAATGGCAGGATTTCTTCCTTTATAAGGATGAATACTATTTCATTGTATATATATATTTTTTCACAGTTTCTTTAGCCGATCATCCGTTGATGGACACTTAGGCTGTTTTCCTTCCTATTTCCTATCTTGGCAATTGCAAATAATGTTAAAATGGTCATGGGAGTGCAGATATTTATTTGAGATACTCACCAAATTGATCATTTTAGAGCATTGAATCGAACTTTAAGAAGTATTGCCCCGTCATGCAAATACAAATTTTATTCCCACCCAGAAGAATTTACTGCCAGTTTCTATATCCTATCTTGAGCTTACAAGAGTTGTAATCATAATGACTGCAGGTCAGTCTTGTGATCTTTGCAGTTATCATCTACTTAAGATGTTTTCACATAATCATCATTTTTATTTTTCAAGGACACTTGGAGCATAACCTGATTTAATTAATCATTGCCATTTTAAATGTTCACTGCTTATCATTCTACTTGACTCAAAATCATATTGAAATGAATCTTTTCTTTAAATAGAAACATTTCTTTATTTAAGAAAACAAGCTACTGATACACATCAGAGAAGGAAGATAACATCCAAGATAAATGATTTGGGGGTGTATAAAGTTAATTTTAAATGTATTGAAATTCTCAAAAATAATTATGTATGATACAGATTTGTATCGTTACGAATGTTTCCAATGGACAGCTAACTATTCATTAGTTACTCATTTGTGTGAAATGTTCCTTTCAACATAAGACGGAATGGGACACAACGGTCTCACTCTTGACACTGGAAAATATCCTTTGCATGTGGAGAGGAGCTGCTAACAAACACTCCCGTGCAAAGCAGAGATGGATCATTGCCACAAAGACAAAGATGCCTTCAGAAGGAAGATTCAAGGAAGGGTTATTAATGTAAGTTAAATGAAACATGGAAATATGAATTCCAATTTTTTCTTTTATCCATCCCCTTTGTACATATTAACATTGTTATTATTTCAATGTTATATGTGTTTTATGATTTAATCAGTATGAGAAACATAGAGGGTAGCACTGCTACCCATTGAAGTGGCATTATCTGGAATTTCCGGCATACATTCCTTCTCATTAAATGAAAAAAATGCAATGCAGTTTAGGGGAAAAAGTATTAATAGGGCTATGTCTCTGAAGATCTGACTATTCTCCTGGCTTTACCTATTCTTCGTAAGATGGGATCCAAGGGCAGTTTAACCTACACATTAGACATTGTTGCCTCAGTTCACCACATCTGATTAAACGCAATGCACAGACACACAGTGTGAATTTCAAATTCTTTCCAGTAATAGAATATGTTTTATGAAGACACTCAACATATAAAGCAGCGGAAATTGTAGTTGCCTTGTTAAACAACGAGCCTGTGAAGAAGTCCTGTCGGAGTATCCAACACCTCCCTCCACTCTCGGCCTCCTCAGTGGAGAGAAGTGAGAGAGAAAACCGCCGTCCCCACACACAGGAATCAACCTGCCACACCAGGCCATGGTGTTTTCAGGAGCTGTCCTGGTGCTCACATACAGGCTATGCTCTTATCCTGTGCTCCATAAACCACCTCATAGAACAACAGCCAGGTTACTCTACAACCACGATGGTGTGTGGCAAAAGAGGGCCATTTCACAATTTTGTCTAAGCAGAGGAAAAAGCAAGGTCACTGGGCAAATAAAATATGCAATGCATGTATCTTCCTCTCCAGGCTAACATGAGTGTCTTTAGTATCTTTCTTCTGGATAGTAATGTGATAGATAGTAATATTCTTTATCTGATTCTTCTTCACTAACTACAGCATTACCCTAGCTCTAGTAGGTCTTCCTTTTATGTAAAATTGATTATGAAACCTGAGCATAGAATTGTCCCGGCTTCCTCAGCAGTGTTTTGCTTGCTTACATCAGTGTTTTTCAACCTTTTTTATCTCATGGTACTTAAGATACAGTTAAACTTGAACCTATAGTTAAACTTTCTCAGCACACTTTTATTAGGTTGATCCAAAAAAAAAGACTGAAAAAAAGAATATAGAATATACTTACTGTGCTTTGAACTTCTTTCAAAAATAATTTAATTAATGATCTTTAAAACTTTTCACAGCACATCTAAGATCTTTTCATAGCACACCAGTGTGGGGGACAAACCAGTTGAATATCACTGGTTTATAGGACTCTGTTCCCAAATCATCAAACTAAAACTCAAATCCTATAATAAGTCTTTTCCCATAAACTTACTGAGATGGCTCAATCTCCTGTGATCATCTAATCTCCCTTACTGTGTTAATAAACCAAATGTGCTCAACTACACATCTGTCTCTGGTAGTCCTTGATGCTGTAACAAAGTACAATTAATTTTGTGTGTTAATCTTGCATTCTGCAAACTTGCTAAGCTCAGAAGTCAGTTTAACTGGGTTTCTTTTTTTCAGTTTGTTTTGATTTGATTGGTTTTGGTTTTGATTTTTTTTTTTTTTGAGATCCCATCTAGAATTTTTTGTATAGACTAATGTTTTCTACAAATAGAGCTTTACTTCTAAAATCTGAACACCTTTTATTTCTTTTTCTGTCCTTATTGCACTGACTGGAACCTTCTGTATAATGTTGAATAAAAGTGCTCGGAGTGAAAATCCATGGATTAGGGAAAATGCATTCAGTTTTTCACCATTAAGTATGTTAGGCATCGGTTTTAACTAATGCCTTTTACCAACTTGGGATTATTCTATTTTCATTTTCAAAATGGTTTTAATTAGAGATGGGCTTTGGATTTTTTAAGTGCTCTTCCTGCATCTATTGAGATACTCATAAACTTTCCTTTTTTAGTTTACTGCTAAATAAATTACAGTGGTTTTTGAGTATTAAACAAAAACTTGCATTCTTGGGACATACCTCATTAGGTTATGATATATGATCCCTTCAATAGATTGTTGGGTTGTATTTGTTAAAATTTCAATAAAAATTTTTCTATTACTAGTCTATAGTTCTGTGGCCATATCCTTGCCTAGTTTCAGTATTAAGACAATGTTGGCATCCTAGAATAAATTGGGAACAGTCCATTTTCTGTAAGCATTTTTTCTTCCTTTACTAGACATACTTTCTGTGTTGTTTCCTATGAGAAATATTTGTTCATCTTTATTTTTATTTCTTTGTGTGTTACTTTGGAACTTTCAACTTGGGCGGGGTTTTCTTTTCCCTTTCATTGCTCTTTTTAGCGGTTCCTGTGACCTCTGTCCTCTTTTCTTCTGGCCCACTGTCTTCCAGCCACACTGGCTTGTTAACTTTTTTCTGAATATTACACTTGTACCCCGGCCTCAGAACCTTTGTATTGTTTCTTGTACTTAAAAAGACCTTTATACAACTCTTCAGCTCCTTTAAACGTTTGCTCAAGTATCCCGATCTCATTGATGCCCACCATGATTGTCTCAGCACTTCCAAACCACTCTGCTTATTGTGCAATATAACAATTCACAACACTCATCACTTTCCCACCTTCCATGCACATTTTTATGTTTATTTTCTATCTCCCCAACTAGAAAATAAGTCATAAGAAGGCAGTAAACTCTTTATGTTTTAGTACCGTGGGATACTCAACACTTAGAACAACACTTAGAAGGATACTACAAACAATATGTCAGAAAGTTTTTGTTAAAAGAATTAACTATTGAACAAGTGAAGACTAAACATTTTTCTACTTATTACTGATAGCGCAGACTCAAATGTTCCCTTGCCATCTAATGTTAATTATGGGAACTATTAAAACGGATGAAGTATTATTATAAAAATTATTTAAACTAGAGTCAGAAGACCTCAATTCAAGTCCCAGTCTTGCCACTTTCTAAATCCATGGCCATCGATTTTTTTATCCTTAAAATGAGGGCAATGAATTGTAATTTCTACAAGTCCTTTGAAGTTCTGACATTCTGGGAATCTACTGCAATAGATCACTTATCTAAACTCGGTGTTTTAGAATAGTGTTTTGCAGCCAGACAAGATTCCTACCTGATAACAAGAGCCCGTAATGATGACCTCAAGGCATTCTGAAGTCCCAAATTGCCTCCTGAGTCATCCTAAATCTTCTAATGTTAGCTTCCAATCTGTTCTTCCCAAGGAATTTTTTTTTAAAAAACCACCCACATGAGGAGTTGTAACAAAGAAACGGAAGAAGTCTTTTCCCCACTTTTTATGATCCTGTTGTTAGGCCATTTTGGCCTTTTGAGGAACAGATCTCCTAGGCTTTGTTTGCAGCAGCACCACATACTGTCTTAACAATAGTGCATCTAAAACTTGGTTATCTCTATGTCCTGCAATTACTACTTAGACTTAAAAACTACATAATTTGGGAGATGTTCTTGTTATCTAAAATACCAACTTCCCAAGCCTCAGAAATGGCTTTGTTAGATTCTGCTGTGTCGTTGTCTCCACCTGTTTGCTGTTTGATTGACATTCTTACTATGGGGAGGACTAGGGGACTAGGGCCTTGATAGAAGAAAAATATTTCTCCATATAAATAGAATGGAAGCCTACCTCACTTCCTGCAAACCTCATTAGCAGACTTCTAAGCACACACACACGTATGATTGTCAACTTCTTATTTTGCTATAGACAATTTTTTTAAAGCAACTACCTTTTCTAAACATCATTACATTAAATTAAAAAAAAGTAGGAACCGTAAAATTTGAGAAAGTCATAATATCTGAATATAGGGCCATCTTTTACTTTAGAAAGTATAGTTTTATAAATAGCTCACCATACTGGCTTTATTTTTCTCATTTTTTCTAGACATAACTAAGTGACAGCTCAGTCATAGTAAACCCACGGGTGTCTGAGAGTCTGTGCTCTGTGACACTCTCTGGATCTCCCCACCTAACAGCGTGGGGACATATGAATCATTCCATGCTCATCATGTGGGGGTGACACTTGAATTTTCCATAACTTATGGGGGAAAATAGTTAAAATGACGAAATTTAAAGTGGAAATCTAAGAACTCAGGTATAGAGGAGAGAATATCTCTATAAGAAAACATAGGCGGCATTGTTATCCTGCAAGCTTATCATCTAGAGATCTGATTTGATTAAATCAAACAACACCAATTCTATAAACATACAACCTATATGAACAGTGGCTGTGTAACTTTATTTGTTTGTGCTTGTATACAAAAAATACCTTCTTTATAAAGAATGGAAACTTAAATCTCACAGGTCAGGAGGCTGGGAAGTCCAAGATAAAGGTGACAGAGGTTGGGTGCCTGCTGAGGGCTGCTCCACTTCCAGGATGGCACGGAGTTGCTGCATCCTCTGAGGGGATGGACCTTGGGTCTTCAGCTGACAGAAGGGATGGAAGGGCTGATCTCAGTCTGCTCTTGTCTGTGAGGGTGCCACCCTCCTGATGCCATCACCTCCTAAATGCTCTACCTCTTGGTGCTATCACACTGGCGACAAAGTTGTAACACATGAATGCTGGGACAGTCCAATCATAGCACTATGTTTTCTTTTCTCCTTTCCTCCATTGTCCTTTATATTCGCCAATGAGGTGCATTGGAATATAAAAGGTGGACAAAAAGAAAGAGGATGGTGACATCAGAATGCAATTTCCAAAGTAACTTGAGGGAGCACACACGGCTGCTGTGGACGTTCTCACTCACTATTTTCAAGCCATGCCCTCTGTTTTGTTTCTTCATCAAATTCAGAGGGACAGAAGCAAAATCAAACAAACAAACAAGCAAATATTTACCATTCTGTAAAAATGCAACAGTGTATGGGAATGAGTAGTAGGTCTGGAGAAAAGAGTAAGGTTGTTAGTTCTGATTAAGTGATAGGGGCTCCTGAACAACCAATAGATTAAAGAAGAAATAAAAGGGAAATTTAAAAATCTTGAGACAAGTAGAAATGGAAACAGAACATACCAAAACTTATAGGATACAGTGAAAGTAGTTCTAAGAAGGAAGTTTGCAGTAATAAATGCCTATAGTAAGAAAAAAACTCAACTAGACAACTTAAATTTACACTTGAAGAAACTAGAAAAAAGAAAGAAAACTAAGCTCTAAGTTAGCAGAGGGAGAAAAATAATAAAGATCAGAGCAGAAACACATAAAGTAGAAATGAGGAAAATAATAGGAAAAATCAGTGCAACTAATAGTTGGTATTTTGAAAAAGTAAACAAAGTTGACAAATCTTTACTTAGACTAAGCAAAGAAAAAAGGGAGAAGATTCAAATAATTAAAATTATATATGAAAGAGGAAATATCACAACTGACACCACATAAACACAAAGGATCTTAAGCAACTGCTATGAACAATCATATGCCAATAAACTGTACAACTTGTTCAAAGTGAGACAAGCCTGGGCACTTACAGCTTACTAAAACTGAATCAAGAAGAAACAGAAAATCTGAACAGATCAATAACAAATAAAGGTATAGAATCAGTATCAAAAACCTCCCCAAAAAAGAAAATCCTGGGATCAAGTGAGTTCAATGGCAAATTCTACTAACCTTTTAAAGAACTAACACCAACCCTCAAACTTTTTTGAAAAAGTGGAAGATGGGGGAACAATTCCAACCGTGTTTTACAAGGAGCACATTACCTGATACAAAAGGACGCTCAAGAAGACAGGACGCAGGCTAATAGTCTAATGAACAAAGACGCAAAAATCATCAACTAAATTCTCGTGAACCAAATTCAACAGTACATTAAAAGGACCATACACTATGATCAAGGGGAATTTTTCCCTGAGATGTGAAAATGGTTCAACATGTACAGATCAATAAACGGGATACACCACATTAACAGAACGATCATGTGGACCAGAGAGAAGGTCCTTGTGAAAATTTCTAAGCCTCTACACCTGATTCCTTCCACTGCTGTAACCTCTCATTGTTAACCTGTGGTTAATGCAAACATGATACTCCTGAGAGAAATCTAAAATACTCAACAGGATTATTAGCTAACAATAGGGACAAACAGGAAAACACAGAGTTCATTTAAGTTTGCCTAGGTAAGTTTCAAATCTCTGGCCATTTGGCTCTAACAAACAAATGCAAGCAATTATAAAAACAACAACATCTAGAGGATACCAAGGTGCTTTCTCTGATATCTGAGCTATTTCTTTTTAGGCAGAAAATTCTTAGGGGTCATCGCTGATGAGTTTGATAACCATGGAACTAGCTCTGCTCAATAATCAGCTGGAATATTTTCTTCTTATTAGAGCTGCTCAATTAAGTTTCTTGGGCCCAGTGATACATTTTTACGAATTTTGACCTTGTAAATATATAAGGAAGCACTTTTCAGGGGCTTATTTCTGAGGAATGTAATGCCAATCATAAAAGGGGAAGCAATTTTAACAGAGCACCATTTGTCCTCCATATTTACCCTTAAGTACATGACATTTAAAGGTATGTCTCAAATGAAAGAATGTTTATTGCTAGAAGGGATATGGAGAAAGAACACCCTATTAGTTGTGAGGTATGTAATGGTGCAACTTTTATAAAAGACAATACAATTTCATTTCTTAAATTTTACCTAAAAATTCCACAGTCAGGATTTTACTCTATAGAGAGGCATAATATGTCAAAATATGTGTACAAGGATCTCTTTTCAACATTTTTGGTTTTGCCAAAAATAAACAGCAAATACTAAACGCAACTGTTCCATCTACAGAGCTTTGGGTCACTACCAAAAAGGTAGCCATTAGAGAATATAAAAGTGAACATTGACATAAAAAGCTCTTCGAAGTACATGTTCAAATGTAAAAGTGAAGATGCAAAATGATGTGAATCATATGATCTATTCTCTGGAAAACAGCAACTAAAAGAATATGTGAATAGACCCCATCTTCTTTTTTCTTTTATTGAAAAATAACTGGAAAAATTCAAAAAATTAGCAATCATTACCTTTAATAAGTGAAATGAGGGAAAATAGAGGAAGGAGCTTGTTAGAGTTTAGGTTTTTTTTTTTTTTTTAACCCTATAACCGTTCAAATTACTTAATTATCCATTCATGCTTATGTAGGTTTTATTGTTTTTAATGGTTTCTAACTTCATTTGTATTGTTTGCACAGTGAGTTTCAATGCTATAATTGTTTTCCTTTTTATGCTATTATGTACTTTTAAAAATGACAACCTATAGATACATGTTTTATTTTACACAAAGAAAACAGGGATTCTAGATGCTTCTGGCCCTAATTAGAGCAATGGGTATGAGGATTTTTTAGAAGAGGAAGATGACTTGCCATATGTTTCAAAATTATTTAACTACAGAATCCTCTTTTGGAATAGAATATACACCGAGGCCAATATTTCATACAAGAAGTATTAGAAAATTCTGACTTCACCAATCAATACAATGTCAATGGAATGGTTCCTGATGGTAGTTCTTAATTACACAGAACACGATAAAGTTTAGTTGATTTAAGACCTGAGCCCTGGCTCGGTGCCTATAGCTCAAGCAGCTAGGGCACCAGCCACATGCACCTGAGCTGGTGGGTTTGAATCCAGTCCGGGCCCGCCAAACAACAATGATGACTGCAACCAAAAAAAAAAAAAAAAAAATAGCCAGGTGTTGTGGCAGGTGCCTGTAGTCCCAGCTACTTGGGAGGCAGAGGCAGAATTGCTTGAATCCAGGAGTTGGAGGTTGCAGTGAACTGTGAAGCCACAGCACTCTACCCAGGGTGACAGCTTGAGACTCTGTCTCAAAAAAAAAGACCTGATCCCTTTTACTTTAGTGCATATTTTATGAGGTTCTACTATAATTTTGTAGTTTAAAGCCGAGGTCAGGGATTTTTTTGTAAAAACTGGATAGTAAATATTTTCACCATTGGGAGTCATGTAGTCTCTGTTGCAACTACTCAACGCTGCAGAGAGAGAGGAAAAGCAGTCATAGACAATACATAAACAACGGGGTGCACCTGCAGTCCAGTACACTGCACAGATAAAGACAGACAACAGTCTAGATTTGACCAGTTCTGTAGAGCGAGTGTTATGCTGTTTCATTGGATCATCCGCTCTGCAGAAGGCTGAGCAACTCTATCCAGCCAAGTGTAGTTCCCATGGAGTGTTGACAGCTCAAAGGTGTCACCCTACCTCATTCTCCGCAGTAAGGAGAAAACTTCCTTCAGTCTACAGAGGAAACTGGGGAGCTCAGACAGTATTCAACATGACTCCTCCGTTAAACACAGATATCTGAATCTGATTACTATCACTACATTAACTTATTGTCTCAATGCTAGAACACACCAAAAATAGCTTCAAAATGGTTCACCCAGCCCATTGGAGAAGGTGAAGAAGGAAAACATGTAACTAGAGGCCAGTATGAGTTTTTTTAATCTGTCCTTTTTTTTTTTTTTTTTTTTTTTTTTAAGTGATTCTCTTGCCTCAGCCTCCCAAGTAGCTGGGACCACAGTTGCCTGCTGCAAGGCCCAGCTATTTTTTGGTTGCAGTTGTCTGTCTTTTTAATCTCAACCTATACAGGTTTTTGTTTGTTTGTCCTGGATGTTTGTTTGTTTTGAGAAGGGTTGAGCCAGGTAGAGGTGTCATTATAGCTCACTACAACCTCAAACTCCTGGGTTCAAGACATCTTCCCTCCTCAGCCTCTGGAGTAGCTGGGACTACAGACGTTCACCACCACTTCGGGCCGTAGTTAAAACACTTTATTCAAAGTGTTATTCACTTGTGTTAGTATGTTTCCCCCGTTGGTGTATTTACGGCATTCACTTGAACTATACTTAGTTTAACTAGTTTCTGTATGTATTGCAGTTTAGGTTTTTTAAAACATTTTGAGTTTATTCATTACTTCATTCATTTGTTCATTCATTCATCTTGGAACAAGAAATGTTGAAGTGGTTCCAAAAGTCAAATCTATACAAAAGTATATACTCGAAAACTACTCCTCTTTCACTCATTTGCACACCCATCCATTTCTTATAAGTAACCAGGCTCACTGGTTTCTAGAATTTCTCTCTGTTTCTTTCATATAATGTCAAACATACACATATCTGTTTTCTTATTTCCTCATTTTTTTCCTGCAAAGATTAACTAGAGTTAACTTTTTTCTCTTTACTTTTTGAAGTTAAGCAGAGATTGTGGAAATCTTCCATCAGTTCACAGGCAGTTGGCTCATTCTTTTACACACCCACATAGTTTTCCATTGTGTGGATATCCTGTAGCTTATTCAAACTAATCTCCTATATTAGGGTATTTTATATTGTGCCTAATATTTTACAGTCACAAACAGTGTTGCACATAATAAACATATGCATCTATATTTATGTATTTTGAAAACTGTATCACAGAGTTACCTCCTAGAAGTAGGAATAATATCATATTTAATAGATTTTTTTTACAATATTAAACTCACTTTGAATTCCTGGACTAAATCCCATTTGTGTATAATGTATTGTTTTATAAATTTCGTTTTGGATTTGTCAACTAATATTTATTTAGTAGGCCTGTAATATATTCATAAATTATATTGTTCTATAATTTTCTTTTATTGCACTGACCTAAATAGATTTAGATTTCATTGTTACAGTTCTTTTTAAAAATTAAGAAATACCCTTTCATTTTCTGTGTTCTGAAACAATTTGTATAGTATTGTGATCATTTGATTTTTGAGGGTTTGGTAGAATGTTCCTATGAAAATGCTGTCTTATGAAGCGACTTGAACATGGCGACTTCCGCCCTGGACGAGCCCGGGAAAGCGGCTGGAAGAAGGGAGTTTCGCAGCCAGAAGCCAAAGCCGGAGACCCAAGCACATTAATGCAACCCTGGACTTGATTGAGGGCAGCATGACTGTTTGTACTACGAAGAAGACCTTTGATCCATATATCATCATTAGGGCCCGAGATCTAATAAAACTGTTAGCAAGGAGTGTTTCGTTTGAACAGGCAATACGAATTCTTCAGGATGATATTGCATGTGACATTATTAAAATAGGTTCTTTAGTAAGAAATAAAGAAAGATTTGTCAAAAGAAGACAACGGCTTATTGGTCCCAAAGGATCTACCTTGAAGGCATTGGAACTCTTAACAAACTGTTATATTAGGTTCAGAGAAATACAGTTTCAGCCATTGGACCGTTTAGTGGTTTAAAAGAGGTGCGAAAAGTAGTCCTAGATACTATGAAGAATATTCATCCAATTTATAACATCAAAACCTTAATGATTAAAAGAGAATTGGCAAAAGACTCTGAATTACGATCACAAAGTTGGGAAAGATTTTTGCCACAGTTCAAACACAAAAATGTGAATAAACGCAAGGAACCCAAGAAGAAAAGTGTAAAGAAAGAATATACA
>CAUYRH010133166.1:0-53102 GCA_963574655.1 Perodicticus potto
ACCCAGGAATGGATTAACAAGCTATGGTATATGTACACTATGGAATACTATTCGGCCATTAAGAAAAATGGAGACTTTACAGCCTTTGTATTAACCTGGATGGAAGTGGAACACATTATTCTTAGTAAAGCATCACAAGAATGGAGAAGCATGAATCCTGTGTACTCAAGTTTGATATGAGGACAATTATTGACACGGTGGGGGTGAGGGAAGGGGAGAGCAGAGAGAGAAAGAATGAGGGAGGGGTGGGGAAAGGAAGAGCACAGAGAGGGAAGGAGCGAGGGGGGTGGGGTCTTGGTGTGTGCCACACCTTTTGGGGGCAAAACACGATTGTAAGAGGGACTTTACCCAACAAATGCAACCAGTGTAACATAGTTTCTTGTACCCTCAATGAATCCCCAACAATAAAAAAAAATTAAAAATTAAAAAAAAAAAAAAGATCAATAGGATGGCCCCTAATCCATTCTGACTGGCATCCTTACAAGAAGAGGAAATGTGGACACAGACAGGTACAGGGGAAAGACTTTGGGAAGACAAGGGGCAGAGAAGACACTCACCTACAAACTAGGGAGAGCAGCCACAGAAGAAATTAACTCTGTTGAAATTATGATATTTTCCTCCTAGGCTCCAAATTGTTTGAAAATAAATTTTTGTTTTTGTAAGCCACCCAGTGTATGTTAATTTGTTACGACATCCCTAGCAAATGAATATAGTAACTACATAATAGTGTCAAAAATATGCTCATAGAATCAGGCATGGCCTTGGAGTATGTAGATAAAGGAATGAGAGTGAGCATAGGGAAAGAGAATAAATCCCAACTTCTCCAGAGCATCCTATCTAGTGCCTGGCTCAGCTCTTGCATTGGACTCTTCTTAAACATATTATGAAAATGTTCTTTTGCTGGTCTATTCTTGATTCATTGAGCCACATGAATCTCTCCATATCATGAGACCTAACAAACCTATCTGTTGAAGGCAAACACTCTCTTCCCATCCTGTATTTGGACATCAGTTTGGGACTTAACTCATATTCTTTTGTCCAGAGTGGCATGTTCTATGTTCATCTCCAAGTGCCACCAAACCCTACATTCTCTCCAAGTTGAACCCTAACCCTAATCCTAGGGCCCCCCAAACTTATTCATATACTCTTCAGTTTCCTGTCACTGAAGCCTGATTTGCTTCTGCTTAGGGCCTGGTAATTAACCAGAGTAGCCCTATAATACTTGTTACCTGGCTTTCCAAGGATCTGTCTTCATGTTCTCAGCTAAAGCACAGCAACTATTATGGGATAAATTGTGTCTCCTCCAAATCCACATGTTGAAGCCCAATCCTGAGTACTTCAGAAAGTGTATTTGATTCTTCTTCTTCTAATTCTTCAAAAGAAGAATTAGATTCTTCTTTCGTTGTTGGGCATGCTCAAGGTGACTTTATATCAGGATCCTATGTGGATGTAACAATGCCTAGGAGCTCTTATTCTACTAAATAATAGAAAGGATGGGTGATATTTAAAAGTAGTCATAGAAGTTAAAGCAGTATAATAATAATAATGATAGCTGTATTAAGTAAAAAAGTTACATCTTAATTGCCTGATTACAATTTACTCATTTTTCATGTCTTCAATGCATGAATACATAAAACTTGTATAGAATAGACAAAATTTTATCCTGTGCTTTTCTCACATCACAGTGTAGATGCTTTTCCTTGTCACTATGTAATCTTAATTGTTACTTTTAGTAGCTTCACAATATTATAGCTAAATGTATGTATCTTGCCTTAAATATGTTGTTGGCCATTGGACTGTTTTAAAATTCTCTGTTAATGAATAGGGTCAGAGCCCTTGTGTTAGGGCTAGAGTTAGGATTCAGGAACAAGTGATGGTTAGGATGAGGCAGCACTTGAGGATAAATAGGGTTCAGGGCCTTAGAGTGAGGGCTAAGGTTAGGGTTCAAGTTGGGGTGATGTTAGGGTTAGGCAGCTCTTGGAAATGAATAAGTTTGGGGGACCTAGGGTTAGGGTTAGGGTTCAGCTTGGAGAAAAGGTAGGGTTTTGTGGCACTTGGAGATGAATAAGCCTTCAGGTCCTGGGTTTGGGCTAGGATAAGGGTTTGTGTTCAGGTGATGGTATGGTTAGGTAGCCTTTGGGGATGTAAAGTCCTTGGGTCCCTTTGGTTAGGGGCAGAATTAGGTTTGGGTTCCATTAATTGTAAGGGTTATGTGGTCCTGGGGATACATAGGGATTAGGTCCCTTAGTTGAGGACTAATGTTAATGTTCTGGTTTGGGTCATGGTTAGTGTTAGGTGTCCCTTGGGGATTAATAAAGCTTGAGGATCTTTGGTTAGGGCTGGGGTTCACGTGTTGGTTAGGGTTAGGTGGGCCTTTGGGATAAAATGGGTTTGGGGCTGTTGGTTTAGGGGAGAGTTAAGGTTTGGGTTCGGATGATGATTAGGGTTTTGCAGAGTACTCCGGGCTCTGAGTTAGGGCTAGGGTTAGGTTACAGGTTTGGTTACAGATAGGGCTATGTAGTTCTTGAGGATGAATAGCGCTCAGCTATCTTAGGTTAGGGCCTTTGGGTTAGGTCCTCAGTCAGGGTCCAAATTCATGTGATGATTGGGGTTAGTTGGCCCTTGAGGATGAATAGAGCTCCAAGACCTCTGGTCAGAGCTTGTGTTAGGGTTCAGGTATGGGTAACGGTTAGGGTTATGTGGCCCTTGGGATTGAATCAGGCTTAGGGTTCTTGCTAGGGTGAGGGTTTGGGTTTGGGTGATGGTTAGAGTGTGGCCTCCCTTGAGGATGGACTGGCTTAGGGGCCCTTTTGTTAGGTCTAGTTTAGCATTCAGGTTCTCATGATGGTTCAGTTAAGTGGCCCTTTGGGTCCTTGGATAAGGGCTAGTGTTTGATTTGGGGTTAGGGTGATGGTAGTTTTTAGGTGGCCCTTGGGGATGAACAGAGCTCAGGGCATTGGGGTTAAGGGTGGTGTTAGGTTTCAGGTTCTGCTGATGGTGGGGTTGTTGGAGGAAGAGTGCTTGGGGCCTGCCGATTGTTGCTAGGGTTATGGTTCAGGGAATGGTTTACGTGGTGGGTAAGGTTAGGGATGGTTTGGTGATAGTTAGGGTTATATGCCCCTTGGATCCCTTGGCTTAGGGGCTAAGTTAGGGTTTGGGTTCAGTTAGGGTTAAGTGGTACTTTCGGATAAATAGGGCTTTGGGCACTTGGGTTAGGGCTTGTGTTAGGGTCCAGGTTTGGGTGATGGTTAGGGTTTGGCCGTTTCTGGGGATGACTAGTGCTTACGGCCCTTGGAAGGGAAAGGTTACTGTTTATGTCCTGGTGATAGGGTTAAGTGGCCATAGAGGATGAACCTGCTTTGGGGCCATTGGGGTAGGGCCAGGGTTTGGGTTTGGACGATGGTAAGGTTAGGCTGCCCTTGGGATGAATAGGGCTCAGGGTCCTTGATTTAGTGTAGAGTTAAGATTCTGGTTTGGCTGATGGTTAGATTTGGGTGGCCCTTGGGGATGAAAAGCGCTCAGGACCCTTGATTTAGGGCTATGTTAGGCTTAGGGTTTGGATGAATAATGCTGAACTGAGCATTTCCATCTCGGGAGACAAATTCCTTTAAAAATTTCCAGGAGGGAGATGGTGAAGGAAAAAAAAATCTAACCATGTTTGTAATTTTAAAAGTACAGTAAATTTTCAAAGGACTTGTCAATTTACATTGCCAATTGCAATGTATGAATATTTGTTCCAGAGAATGTTTGAATGTTTCATTTCAAGTTCATCAGAAATTGTTGTTAATATTATTTTTAATTTTTTAACACTAGATAAGCGACCTTATTTTTGTTTTGATTATAATTCCTAGATCAACATGTTATACTTTAGACTAATTCACATGTATTAATTTATATTTATGTTAAAAGATAAAATCACAGTGGGGAGAAATGGATATTCAATGCCCAATATCTTTCAGATAATTTTCCAGTGATTTTATACTATGTTTTGTTTTTTTTAATCCTCACAATAGCCCATGCTTATTTCACAGACAAGTCACCAGAGATTTTCTTGGTCATGAAACTTGTTCAGAGTCACATGTCTAGTAGGTAAAAATGCTAAATTAAAACTTAAGAGTTTTCTCCAGTTCTGAGCTTACTGATCCTATTAGAAAATGCATTTACAGATACTGAGCATTAATGCTTAAATTTACACTAGAAAAGAAGCTGAAAGTCATCTTTGTGAGGGAAAACAAAGCATCTCGGCCCAGAACTCAGAGATTCAGGTACTACAAGTCTGGGATGTGGTTGGAAGTCTAATTTTTTATGTAACAGCCCCACCAAATCTCACTATCAGTTGGGATTGGCACTAGTTTTCCACTCTTAGCTCTGAAATTACCAGGTGAGTTTGGAAAATAAAAAAATATTAAAAAAAACTCTATGGATCTTGGAACCACACTCGTCATCTACTGAAGAAGATCTCCTAAAGTGGAGCTCGAGATTTTGCATCTTAACAGGTTTTCCAGAGCTGTTTTTACAAAGAAGCCACAGATAGCTTCTCAGTGGCATTTGGAAAGTCCTACCCTAGGATCTCATTGCTGTTGCCCTTTGCATTTATGTCATGGAATCTTGCACTAAATGAAGGTCTTTTGTAAGTATTTTTAATTATATACATAGATGTTTCTGGAATAAGGTGGCAGAACCATCTGGTGTACCCAATAGTTGCACATGCTTGCTATTTTAGAATCTCCCTGAAGATCACGATATAAACTTTGAGGACCATTAAACACCAACATAATATTTCTTAGTTATGCTCATGAATCTTAGTTCTTACCCTGTATATGTTAAAATTGTATTACTTTCATCCTGACAAAAAACAACGTCTGTTCTCATGACAAGACATGGTTCTAAAATCATCCTCCTCTTTTGCCCCCCTCCCCCAGTAATTGTTATATTCACACTTTGGATAAAGAGCCTAAGATAAGGGTTTAATTTGGATTAATAGGATAATTACTGTGTGACAAAAGAATGCCAAATATTGTGGAGAACTGCTTTGTTAGGGAGCTCTTGGTTTGACAAAGGCTTGCTTTCAGGTGTGCAGTCTGAATTCCAAATCTCAGAAATATTTCCTGGGATCCAGATGAAATTTATATTTAAACATATACTGCAACCTTGCCATTTTCCTGGATATTTTTAAGAGTCATGTTTAAGTTCTCAGGCAGAATCTTTCTATTATTCCTCAGGATTTGCTGAGTTGCCAAATTGTCACCTTGAACTTGTTGAGTCCCCCCACAAAGATTTTTATTTAATGGGTTTTGGATGGGGCTCAAACAATAGTATCATATAAAAATTCCTCCACTGAATTTTAATATGTAGACAATTGAGAATTATTGTTCCAAACCCTCAAAATTTTTCAGAGTTGATGTTATTTCACATACACATACATACACACATAATTTTCAAGGCATTGCTATTTGGCACACACACACACTCTTCTAGACATCATTTTCAGTATTTTTCTTTTTTGTTTTCTTTCTTTCTCCAGGAAGAGGAGAAATATCTAATTGTTGTTAAACACAATAGAAATAGTTTTCTGTAAAAACTTTTCTAATGGAGAATTTGTGAAATTAAATATCTTCTTGGGTCTTCTAATTTCAGCTGTGACATATGAAGAACTTGGAATTTATCACTCTCATCATTTCAATAAGAACAACCTAAAAACTTTAAAAGCAATGACTTTTCTTGAGCCTTTCAAATAACTGAAGTTTCACCCTGAAGTCTGGAGAAAGGGGCACATCCACGGACAGACAGACAGACAGACGACAGTCACAGGTTCTGTTTCCCTGAAGCAGAACCACTGAAGCCATAAACTGATAGAAATATTATGCACAGGAGTCAACATAGAGTGTGTGAGACTTCCAGCCTTAGAAAGATCTGCTTGCAAGGTTGGCCCTTGGCTGATATTTGGAACTTGGATTTCAGGAAAATTCTCATCATCCTCAGAACTGATAAAAGGGTTCATTGTACTTAAACTGTTTATACAATCATGTGGTTTATGCTGAATACCTGTCTTCCTTCTGGGAGTCAGGAATATTAGTATGTGCTATTCAGAGGTTGACCCCAATAAAAACTTTGGGCACTGAGTCTCTAATAAGCCTCCTTGGTAGATAACATTTAATATGCACCATCACAACTTCTTGCTGTAAGAATTAACAGCAGGTTGTTTGTCTCCTCTGAGAGAGGACTCTGGGGAGCTTGAAACTATTTTCTGTTAAATTCCATACTATACATCTCCTGTCCTTGATAATTTTGCTTGGTATTTTGCTATAGAAGATCATAATTTTATGATGATGTGCTGAACCATTGCCTTTTGTGGGCTCACATGTTCATGGAGTTTATCTCCAGAAATGTCACCCAGGTTTCATGCAAAAGTTCTGAGAAAGAACCTCTTGTTCAGGCCAGTAAAGAGGAAGAAAATCTTTGTGAAATATACTCAAAGCCTTCTTTGGAACCAAATCCCACTCTCTTGGGGAAAGTCTTTGCCCGAGACTTATTCTGGAAAGGCGATTTCTTTCATCCATTTTCCCTTCAGCCTCCTTGTTTTACCTAAGGGTGTGACTATTCAATTGGAGCCAGAGCTTCAGGGACTTAGATTAAGCGCACTGCAACATTTTAAGAAAATGCTGTAACAGATATGAACACTGTAATTTGGGTACCAGGAAGGAAAAAACTATACCCCTGGAGAGACAACTGTGGGGAACGCAGCCTCAAGACACAGACCCACTGAAAGACTGTGATTTAATAGGAAAATTTTATAATGCTCCCCGTTTCCCAGACCTGACTGCCAAAAACTAGGACTACATTATACACACAATGGATTACGGAAAGAAAGAAAGATACAAAGTCTATTATGAATTACTTAGGAGAACCCAAAGTCAAGAGGAAATAAAAACAAGTGTATTATAGTAACTTGAAGCCTCTGGCCTCTAGAGCTGCAGTAAACATCAAACAGCCCACTCACTAACCAGATTAAAAAGTATTCTCACAATGAAGTGCTATTTATCTTGATTCTTAAGACCTGACACAGTATGTGTAGCTTTTAACAAAAATTACAAGGCACACATAAAGGAAAGAGCAAAAATGGAAGAGACAAAGCAATTATCAGAATGAGACTCAGATATGACAGAATGCTAAAATTATTAGCTAGGGAACTTTAAATGACTATGATTAAATTGCTAAGGTCTCTAATGAAAAATAAAGTAGGTGATATGGAAAATTAGTAATAAAAGGAGACAAATGAAAATAGTAGAAAATAGTGCAGCTGAAATGCTAGAAATGAAAAATTCTGTAACAGATATGAACAATGCCTTTGATGGGATTATTAGCAGATTATCCTGAATAATGAGCTATACCAGGAAGATCAGAGAAGATCCAGAAAGCGCGGAGAATAACAAGCCGATTAAGGAACAGCACACATGCACAATCGCAAACACATACCCTCCTAGACATACCACATTTAAACTTCAAAAACCAGAGACAATGAGAAAATTTTGAGAGAAGAGAAAAGACTTCACTTATAGAAAAATAAGGACAAGAATTGTGACAAACTTCTTCTCAAAACTGATGCAACAGGAAGAAAGCAGAGTCAAGTCTTTGAAGAGCTGAAAGAAAAAAAAATCTAAATTATATGCAGTGAAATATTCCTTCAAAAATAAAGGAGAGATAAAGATTTACTAAGAAAGGTAAAAACTGACCAAATTCTTTATAGAGAAACTTTCCTTGCAAGGACTGTCAACAGACAGTTTTCAGACAGAGAAAAGATGAAATAGCTCAAAATTTTGAATCTCCATAAGGAAAGAAAGAGCACAAAACAAGGACCAAATAAAATTAAAAGAAAATGATTTTTTTTTTTAGTATATCTAAAAGATTATTATGCAAAGTAATAACAGTATCAATATATTATATCGTTACAGCATATAGGTAAATGAAGTGAATGGCAACAATGTCCTAAGAAATGGGAGGGAATATTTAGGAATAGCATTATAAGACATGTGCACTACATAGAAAACAATATTGTGTTATTCGAAGCAGAATTATATTAGTCATAAATGTATGCAGCAAACTCTAGGACTCACTAACAGTTTAAAACATAAATGTAGTTGATAAGCTAAGAGAGGAACTATAGAATGTTAGATTAAAGCCAAAGAAGGCAGAAAAAAATGAGAAACATGAAACAAAGAAGAATACAGTGACTAGAAAGCAATAAAATGCATATTAATAACCACTTTAGATGTAAATAGCATACATTTACCAATTTAAAGGCAAAGAACATTTTAAATCATAAATGTAATTGATATGTTAAGAAAGGAGATATAAAATGTTAGATTAAAACCAGAGTGAACTCTAGAATAAACAGACCTAAGAGACATTTACAGAGCACTGTACCCCACAATGCCTGAATATACATTCTTCTCTTCAGCACATGGAACATTTGGTAAGACTGATCACATTGTAGGCCGCAAAACATGCCTCAAAAAATATGAGAAATAGAAATCATTCCTTGCATTTATACTAGCAGACTACAGTGGAATAAAACTAGAAATCAATTCCAATGGGAACATTCATGCCAACAAAGTCATGAAAACTACTCAACCTAATGCTGAGTTACAGTTGGGTCAATGAAAAGATACAGATGGAAATCAAAATATTCTTTAAAAAAATGACAAGGGGGAAACAAGTTATCAAAATCTGTGTGATACAGCAACAAACTCACAGCCTTAAATGGCTGCATCCAAAAGACAAAATCATCACAAATCAGCAATGTAATAAATCATTTCAAGGAATTAGAAAAGGAAGAGCAAACCAATCCCAAACCCAGCAGAAGAAAAGAAATAACCAAGATCAGAGCAGAATTAAACAAAATTGAGAAATAAAGGATTGTCCAGAAGATTAATGAAGCAAAGACGTTGTTCTTTGAAAAGCTAAGCAAACAAACAACCCAACAAACAGAAAAAAAGCGTTTGAGAAAATTCAATACCAATGCAACTTGATCAAGAAAAGTTCTTCAACTTGATCAAGAAGTAGAAACTTGGCTCGGCGCTTGTGGCTCAACGGGCTAAGGCACCAGCCACATACACCTGAGCTGGCGGGTTTGAATCCAGCCTGGGCCCGCCAAACAACAATGACGGCTACAACCAAAAAATAGCCAGGTGTTGTGGCAGGCATCTGTAGTCCCAGCTACTTGGGAGGCGGAGGCAGGAGACTCGCTTGAGCCCAGGAATTGGAGGTTGCTGTGAGCTGTGATGCCACAGCACCCTATCCAGGGTGACAGCTTGAGGCTCTGTCTCAAAAAAAAAAAAAAAAAAGAAGTAGAAACTTATTGCTAAACAAATACTCAACGAGAGACTAGAAGTTTTTGCCCAAAGAATGAAAAGAAAGCAAGGATATTTTCTCTCACTCACCACTACTGTTAAAACTGTTGTGCAAGTATTAATGTAAAGGAACAAGAATAATAAAAGGCACATAGTTTTGGAAGAAAGAAATGAAAGTGTCTTATTTACAAATGACATGTGTGTCTCTGTAAACATGCCAAATAATCTACAGCGATACTGTTGCAGTCTAGTCTGCTGTTCTCATAAATTCCAGGAGTAACATAATAGATTATTTGGAATTTTTACAGAGAGAAGTGACAAAAAGCTAGCTAAGTGAAAAAAAGCCAATCTGAAAAATATAGGGTATAATTTCAATTATAAAGCAGTTTCAAAGGATGCAGATGAATCCATAGTAATGAAACTTAATGCATGTATAATTTTTTAAAAAGAATTAAAATAGCCTTTAAGATACTGAAACATTGGAGGATCCCATGGTGAAAGATGAAGCTGTATTACAAATACATGAAATCACCTTACTGAAAGGGGTGATAAGTAACTTTGGGAAGGAGGGGAGTCTGTAAAACAAAGGACAAAAGGACCTTGACATTGCATTGTACTCTAATTGATAGGGCTGTTTCCCACAGGAATATGGGTAAATAATTCTGAAACCACTATACATTGTATTGGCCATGAACAATTAATTAAGTGGATGGTAGATATTTGAAAGAGGAAAGCAGGAGGTTCCCGACAAACAAGGGGGTGAACCTGGAATGACCCACATGGTAACATATTTGATTTGGAGACATCAACACAACTCATGTATTCTTGAGTCTGTTGGGGTCCCACCCCAAGAGCAGCATCCGCTGAGACCTGTGGAAACTGGTGGTGTGATCCACTGAAGAAATATAGTGTTAGAAGCAAAAGGAAAGAAAGACAAGAAGCATAGAGTAGAATTAAAAGTGGGAGCTCAGGGGTCCATTGCCCGTAGTGGGATTTGGGCAATGGCCCAGAGTGTTTGCTCCACTCTAATTTTATTGAAGTCTATTTGCCCAGAGGGGAAGATGAGGGAGGGAACAAAGATGTCAGTGGTTTCTCAGATTGAAGATATCAGCTTTTATTGTTATTATTAACCTTAAGAGTGGCCTTTAGTAATCTGAAATCTGAGCCTTGTTTTGGGAGAGCCTCCTGCTTGAGGTCACACACACAGATTTCTAGGGAGATGTTAAGCTCCACTAGTTCTCTGTGGAGAAAAAAAGGCCGCCAAGCATGAATCTCCTTGGGGATTGGTGGGAGGGAGGCATTTTCCTCCCATCACCACCACAGAGGATTTTCTTCTGCCATAAGGGATATAAGCTCTTCTGCCCATATCTCAGAGCTAAAGCTACTTACTCCCTTGGTCTCTGCTCCAGGCAAATGCAAATCTCCACAATGGGTATCTGCTTTGCCTAACAGGCAGGAAATGCCCTAGAAGATATACCTTTTTCTAGGACTTGTCATAGACTTTTCTATAGCCATTACTCTCCTCAGAGTGCTCACAGACCCAGCAGGGTGTTTATAAACTGTATCCCCAACAGACTAGAATTTCAGAAAAGGCAAGAAGCTTGCTAGCAATGGCTAGCTTAAATGTAAACTAGCTGACTTTTCTTTGTTCCGACTCACTCAGCTTATTTTTTAGTCTTCCTCTTTTTCTGGGGGTGCTTTCCTTTGCCAAGAATGGGGTCTTCAGTCCCCATTCTCCCAGCAGAGTCCATATTTTGCTTAGTATAATAGACATGGTCAGGCATTGTGATATTTATAGCTATGTGTATTTAACACAGGTTAGCAGACACATCTGTTTATTTGGTCTAATGCCTACTGAGGGGGTCTCATGCTGTAGTAACAAGCATACCTAACACTCAGACCTTGGTTTCTAATGCCATTCTCCAGTTAAAAACAAAGAAAAAAAGAAAATCTGGAGTTTCTTGGAGAACTGGCCGACTGTGGGACGGGAAATAGAAATATGCAAAATGAACCTAGGTCACCAGAAAATAAGAGATGACTGAATAAATAATTAAACACACACACACTTGGAGGGGGAGATGTTTGCAGCACACAGGAAACAACTGAAACTGAAAGAACCAAGCTGACTCCATTTTGTTAAAACTAACTCATTTTGTCCCACAGCCTTTCACTAATTCTACTTTGTCCCACAGCCTTTAATTTGCAGCTACATACCAAAGGTGATAGGCAACCTGCTTCCTCCCCCACCCCCCGCTCCAGTATGTCTGCCCTGAGTGACAACGGCACCCACCCTCGGCTCCAGCAGTAGTAAATCCTTTCCCAGTCTAATTAGCCCAGAACAGACATTGTCCAGTCCCCTAAGTCCGTATCAGCTCTCCCCAGCAGTTCGCCCAACACCCCCCACTTTGTTCCTTTCTGTACCCTTAAAACTGCTTTCTCCTCTGCGGTCAGGGCTTCTCTACTCTCCTGCAGCATCAGGAACAGGAAGCCCTAGCCTGAGCTAGCTAATAAACTACCTCTTGCTTTTGCATCGGACTTGGTCATTGGGTGATTTGTGAGGGGGACCCCACAACTTGGGCACAACAAAACATCTCCCAATGCCTAAAGCTGGAACAAATTTGAGGAATAAAATAAAGTAGCATTGTATTACAACCCAAAGTATGAAGTAATTATACAGGAGTTGATACTGATATAAATAAATTATTGGATAAGCAAATAAATGATTGGATCCATAGTGGAGAACAGATAAATCTCCTATGTAGAAGAATGCCAAATAATTTATGAAGATGCTCCACCTTCAAGGAGGTGAAACATAATTCCTCATATTTTAAGTGTAGGTTGTGCATAGTAATTTTCTTTTAAAGAGTACAGCATGGAAAGTGATAAATTGGAGTAACCACGGTGAAGAAACTGACAAACACTACTTCAGTCAGGTGATGAGAATTGACATCAACAATGACATAGATGACCTAATACATGGTGGGGTAAGTGAATGAGGGTGCAGGTAGAGGGGAGGACAGCAGAGGCTCAGGGGTCATGGTGTATGGCACACCTCTTGGGGGCAGGATACAATTACAAGAGGGACTCTACCTCACAAATGCAATCAGTGTAACCTAATTGTTTGTTTCCTCAATGAATCCCAAACAATAAAAAAAAAGAAATGTCAGGTCATTCAGATAGGGTAGGATGAGATACAAAGGGTACCTTATCTAATTTATCTCTGTGTTCTTCTTCCCCAAACACGTAACCTCAGGCTAAAACAAAAAAACAAACAAATGAATAATAAATAAATAAGGCAAATCTCTAACAAAAGATATTCTACAGAATACCTGAGCATTAATCCTCAAAACTGTCAAGGTCATCAGGAACGAGCAATATCTGAGAAATTGTCACAGCCAAGAAGAGCCTAAAGAGACATGACAAAGTGTCTCATGGTGTCTTGGATGGACAGAAAGAGGGCATTATGCTAAAACTAGTCTAAACACATACGTGAACTTTCAAAAAATGCTGTCAATCAATAGTCACTCAATTTTATTTTTTCTATTCATTTTTATTTAGTTGCATCATCAGCTGTGAATTAATCTCAGGCCACACCTCTCCTACAACCTTTGGATACCAGACAGTCTATACTTTAAGTGTGTTTTCCTAACACTTGTTAAACAAGGTCTTTAAGCTTCCAGTTGAATTCTTCAGTATAACTAGATTTGAGGCCTCATGAAACCAGCCCTCAATCTGTCTTGGAAAAGGAGACCAGGATTGTCTTCTGAGGCTGTCATATTCATTTTTTTACTGACAGATATCTAGGATTTAAACAAGGCTTGAACCTGGCTGTAGGAGGGTAAATATCTGTTCCAGAAAACAGAATATCTTTTTCAGAATTATTAATTTATGAGACCATTCTAGTTTTCCCTCCCATGGCTGGAGCCTCATCTCTAGGCTTTGCAGACTAATTTGACTGGAGCTATTAATCTCTTTTCTAGGCAGATGTTAAAAGCAAACAATTGGTTCTGAAAGTCATAGCATGCTACTTGGAATATCAGTAAACATCTTAGAAGCTTATGTTCTATTATTATCTTTAGGACATTAAAATCCATCAATTCACTCTGCAAATATTTATTGAACATTTCCTATATTCAAAACTCTTCACTAAGAATTGGGACCTTTCATAGTGAAAACTCCCCTGCCTTTCTTCTAGCTAGAATTGTGCTCTTACTCATGAGCTGTGTTGCTGTCTCCAAATCAAATACATTACTCTGTAGACTGCAAGGATCCTGATAAATAAAACCAGTAGAACGGCGATCCCCACTTTTTTGGCACCAGGGCTTAATTCCACAAAAGACAATTTTTCCATGGACTGGGAGTTGGGGAGATGGTTTCGGGATGACCCAGGAGTATTACATTTATTGTGCACTTTATTTCTATCATGATTACATTGTAAAATATAATGAAATAATTATATAAGTCACATAATTCAGAACCAGTGGGAGCCCTGAGCTTATTTTCCTGCAACTGGATGGTCTATGGTTGGATTCTGACTTAAAGCCTGCCACCAGATGCAGCTGTCCAATTGAAGTACAACTCACTTGCCACTATAAAGCCTGCCCCCACATGCATCTTGTCACTTGCCACAAGCTGATAGAATTTTGATGAGTCTATAAGCAATTGATTTATCTTGGTCTCTGTGCAGTCCAACCACTCTGCTGTACTTGCAGATAATCTGTACTTGCAACCTCTCCTCTTGTTAGCATGCTGCATTTATTCTACTGCAAAACATCAGGCATTAGATTCTCATAAGGAGCACACAACCTAGATCCCTCCCATGAGCAATTTACAGGAGCATTCCCACTCCTGGGAGACTCTTATGGTGCTGCTGATTTCACAGGGGGTGGAGCTCAGCTGTGATGCAGGGATGGGGGAGTGGTTGTAAATATGGATGAAACATCACAGGCTGCTCACCTCCTGCTGTGCAGCCCTATTCCTAACAGCCCTTGGGTTGTACAGTCCACAGCCTGTGGCATTGGGGACCACAGCAGTAGAAGAGGTCACTCTAGGGCTGTGGTTCTCAACCTTCCTAATGCCTCCCAATGCTGTGACCCCTTAATACAGTTCCTCATGTTGTGGTGACTCCCAACCATAAAATTATTTTTGTTGCTACTTCATAACTGTAATTTTGCTACTGTTATGAATCGTAATGTAAATATCTGATATGCAGGATGTATTTTCAATGTTACAAAGGGGTCGTGACCCACAGGTTGAGAACTGCTGTTCTAGGGGGAGTGAATGGAAAAGGCAGGTGGCAAAATAGGGTAAACATTTTGGAGGAAAGAAATTGGAGCTGTTCGCTCTGAGTTATGAAGGGGAGAACACATTGCAGAGATTGTAAATGCACAAAAAAGGAGTTTAAATTGCATTTGGTAGGCAATCAGAAGCCACTGGAAGGATCCATTTGTGATTATAAAGTGCCATGATCAGAGTGATAATTATGAAAAATCATTCCGGCATTCATGTGCGGGACAAAGGGAAAGAGAATTTGGAGGTAGCCAACCTGGAGCCTAAGGTGAGAGCCTGAATAAAGGCAGAAACTATGTGATATCAACAAGGAAAAAAAATTGATATGAGAAAGATAAGGTAATTAAAAATGAAATTTGAAGCCTGGATGACTGCATTGGTTATGTTGTCCTAACCAGAAATCAGCTGGTCAGAAAATTTGAACTGCCAAAGAAAAGAGAATGGAGGCAGAGTTTCTGCAGATAGGTTCTGAAGCCCGACACCCGGATAATTAGCCTTCCTAGCTAATACTTCTCCAATTAATTTTTCAATGAAAGAGCATTAGCTGAGTTATGAAAGGGGTGCATGTGCAAATCATTTTCCAGCCTCCATGTTTGCAATCAATGATCCTGATCAACTGTGACATATCTCATTGAATATACCCATTGCCACCAAAGAAACACATCCCTTTGAGTCCAGCAGCCAGCTCTGGTTCCTCAAACCCCTAGTTAGTTAGATGTCCAAAAGGTATTCCGTTGATTGCACTTGGAATTCGAACTACCCATTCACAAAATTCCAATTCCAAGTGATAGTGGCTTGAAGATGAGTCATGTCACATGATTATTGCATTACTTAAAGAGAAAAGTAAGGAGGTGAAAAATGAGAAGTTCTTTGCTTTTCTAAGGCTGATGGACCAGCCACTGATTTTCTAGGACAATTCCTTCATCCTTCCCCCACCTCAAGAGAACTAATGCAGAGGAGAATCAGAAGATATTTCTAGAGATCTGGAAGTGCAAACATAGAGGCTGCTGGAAACTTTGGCATTTCTTTTTTCTTTTTTTCTTTTTTTTGCAGTTTTTGGCCGGGGCTGGGTTTGAACCCGCCACCTCTGGCATATGGGGCCGGTACCCTACTCACTGAGCCACAGGCACCACCCAACTTTGGCATTTCTTGAAAGTTTTATGTTTTATTTTAGAATTATTCTGAATTTTGGTCTTCTGTTTAACATCTGCAGATCACAGCAACCCCTGGGTGTATTCAGACCCCTGGATAATAAGTGTGAGTAGAATTTTTTTCTTTTGCCAGAAGCAGTATGGAAAAACAGCAGATTTTATATCTACCAAGCTCACCCTGAGGACAAGTGGGAATTTGAAAACCAGCTGGACCTATACATGCTGAACCTCTAAACCAACCCAAGGTAAATAGACCCTCCAGTGCAGTCAGCTTTTTCCCACATTCTGGGGGAGAGAAATACCAAGGCCTTTGGAGATTGACTGGTCAATCTTGAAGTAATCACAGCCTAGCTGTTTGCAACAAGGGAGCCAAACTTTTTCTAATTCCATTAACATTTCCCTCCATCCAAATATGAAAAATGGGCCCATTTATTATTTATTATCTTCGCATTTGATATTTCACCTGCTGCCAACACAGCTAAGCCCAGCCAAGTTTCCTTCATGGCTGGCCTGGAGGCGGATGATCCCAGCAAAGCATAATCACACCCAGGGAAGCAGATGGGTAACCTTTCTCTCGCCTGCTCTCCAGACTAGAGAACAGATAGCCAAACTCTTTGGGTGGCCCAGCCTCTTTGCTTCTATAAATTATAATATATATTTTTCCGACTGAGGGTCTGTTTCTCAAAAACATCGATCACACATTTGTCAAACACCATCTTTCATGCATTATGCCAGAGCAGCCCGTTTTCCTGTTATCTGAAATCTCTAACGTGCTACCCCTCCCCCCAGCGGACCTCCCCTCAAAATAACTTGGTGTGAACTTTTTCCATTGCTTTTTTGCCTCCTCCTTTGCAGCCATGTGTTTGAAATATGTTTAAGATATTGTCACATTTCACATTTTAAATATCACGAGGACAGGCCAATTCTATGATATTTTAAGTGCCCTCATTATAAAACATATGGTCAGAGGGGTGGGGATATGGAGGTAGAGGAAGAAATATGGCAAATGTAATCTTTTCCCAAGGTGGGGATGGGGAACATGACCTGCACGATGCAAGAATCTATGTACGCCACAACTGAAATACCATCTGTTTCTATTCAAATTATCATCTCAAAATGATGACTTCTTTGCATATGCCATAATGTATAGGATTCAAGGGCCAAAACACATCACAGTGTTTGCAAGCAACTGATCCAGTTGCTGGTAAAGCTGTGGCAATTAAACAAAATAGAAAGGAAAAACAAAGAAAATCTTACGTTTGTTGTGTTCACATTTTTGCTTCTTTTGAAAACAGAGGTACTGGTGTGACAGAGACAAATGGCAGCAACATTACTCACTGCTTAGTCCATTCATTTACTCTTCATTCATACAGTAGCTAGTTAATGTGTTTTATTAATTACACACAAAGTGTGGAGATGGGGAGAGAGATGAGAAGAGAGAGATTAGACTGTGAAATTATAAATGATAAGGCCAGTTGTAAAAGTTAGCACAATTGTGACAAAATGCCCTTTTTTTTAATTTTCCCTTGGGCGGGGAGGGTATGATACTGCTTAGTGATAAGTAAATCTTTTTATAGGAGGCTATTTCCAAGCTGATTTAAGTATTAAGTAGGATTTATTCATATGAAGTAGATGTTGAAGTCCCCAGGCTTTGGAAGCAGACTGTGTAATGGTACGGAAGTGCCAAGGAGCACAGGGTACAAAGAACTCCTTATGGTTGGAAGACAGAAGGGAAGAAACATGAGGGATGGAGAGAGATGGGGGAGTCAGAACAACTCCCAAAGAGCCCACCTCTATGGTGGTCCCAGGAGAACTTTTAACAGCTAACACCAGATTTCCTGCTAGGAAAACAAACTGTCTTGGAGTGGAACAACATCTTGCTGAGCACGTAGTATGGAAACAGACCACAAAAGCCTGTGTGTCACATCAGTCTGTTTCCAAAGCATCTGCTTTGAGTAAGAGGCAGAGAATAAGTCTGCTTATTACCCTGGCAAGAGCGGATGGACGCTTAAGTAGATGGCAGGGTAGGGGACCTCAAGGGCAAAGGGCCAAGAGAGGAACTCCAGGTGGCAAGGAGAACAGAAAGGATTTTAGAGAGAAAGACCATCTAATCTTGGATGATTATGCTTGCTTTGCCATGGCCAGCTGTTTTCCCCCAAATCTCCTTTCAGCTCCTCCATAAAGTCTTCTGCAATCCTGTGTATTTCTAGGGCGGGTTAGATCTTCTTTGGAGGAAATTGGTAAAGAGATGGGGTTCCTTGTCTGCAACAATATGGCACACTGAAGAGATCATAAGGAAGAGGGCAAGCATGATCCAATATAAGCCTTCCAGGAATTAAAAAGTGAAATGGTGGCATGGATGGGCTTTGAACTTCAAGAACGTGTGTGAATGGGGTTTTAAGCCAATCTCACTGAATTTTCAGGTAGCAGGAAGCATCTTAGCCGACATCCAGTTTATGTCGGCAAAGATTTAACTGTGATAGCTATAGTTAGGAATAAACATATGAAGAAGATCGGGTCCTTACTATAGAATGTACAGTCGACTTGGGAAGGCATTCACGTGTGTAACAGGGTAGTGAGGAAACTCTGAACTAGTCAGCAGCATTCATCATTAGCGGGGCCATCTGACCATTTTCTCTCTGACACTCTAAGAACCATCTGCAAAGTACAAAATAAGAGACTGGCTACTCTTAGGCTTTGGGCAATGATCATTGCAAGCTAAAAAATAACCATCAGCAAATGAAGATTTTCCGTCACTCTGGCTTTAAGTTTCAGGCAATCCTCTTTCTACTTACGTATTTTTTTCTCTCTCACACTACACTCTAAGACGCCAGAGTGTCCTGTGAATACGTGTCCCTCGGAGTTCTCAGCGCTATGCTCTGTGTCCTCACTAGCTGGCCAAATATCAATGACCTTGTATTCTGTACATCCTTTAAAAATATCTGTTGAATTAAGAAACGTATGTATGAATTTTTATGGATTTAGATTTTTCCAAAGGAACTGCCTAAGATAACATTTCTCAGGGGTACATATATTTTCAGCACATTCAAAATCTAAGTAAATTCTTTTTAATTTTTTTTTTATTATTTTAGAATGTTACAGGGGTACATTTTGGTAACTTGGATTACTTTTGTACAGTTTGAGTCAAGGTTATAATTGCATACATCCCCCAGATAATGTGCATTGTCCCCGTTACACATACCTGCTTAACCAGCAAATTCTTACTTGTGTTTTGAAGAATATTAAAAAAATTCGAAGCATATATGATCAGAGAATATCACCAATAAAAGTCATCAGTTCTTAGCCATTTCACAATCCATTATTCCATCTATTCCTCGTGATATCTCTGGGGGGTGGACAATATCATTCCTCTTTTCTAATGAGGATGTTGAAGCCTATTGACAATAATCTCTGGAATTTGGACTCAGATTCCTTTGATGCCTTCCCAGGATCCAGGCAACCTTGCTGAAATGAGGGTGAGCTGAGAGTTCTGTGATTACTCGTCATTGTTTCACTCTACAATGTGAAGTTAGGCAAGTCACCCCTAATCCACGCTGCCCCTACCTACTTTCTCAAATCTGCATCCCTCTTCTTGGAGATCTGGCACCTCTTGACCTCTATTTCAGACATAGCCTGGTTTCTGAGACCAGTATTTCTTGCATGCAAAAGGAATATTTTAATACCTGGGAGCTCCTTTAATTTCAGGAGTCCATTCAGTCATTCCTGTATCAGACACATTTCTGGGTACCTTCTCTTTGCTGAGCATTCTTCTAAGTTTGGAAGCTACAATGGTAACCAAAACAAAAGTCCTGTGTTTACGATCCGTTCTGTTCTGGTGCCTGGTAACATGGGGACATCTAAGTTCCCCAGGTGACAGGCAGGGAGGTAGGATGGGGAACACATGGACTTCAGATGTGACTTCTACATTCAAAATTCTGTTTCTTCTACCTATTACCTGGTGGGGTGAAGAAGAAATCACTTTATGTCTCTGTGTTTCCATCTGTAAATGAAGGGTTCCAGCCTCCCAGGGTATAATAGCATTGTTATAGTTCCTAGAAAATGGCACCAGTATATAATGGGCGTGTATGGCAGCTGTTTAATTCCAAAGCCTCCTTTCCAGGGGCTGGACTCTTCCTTTGGAATCCACGTTTCCTTCTGAGTGCCGGCCCTTTCACAAACATTGCTGGCTCAGCTGCTGTCTCCCCTCCTGCCTGGTTTCCCCGCATTCTCTCTTGTCCCCATTGGATTCATTCTTCATTCGTATTTAGAGTGATGCTTTAGAAACATGTGCTTGATCGTGCCACCGTTATCACTAAAACCCTTCTATAGTTTCCCATTTCCTTGGAGTGAAATTTAAGCAAGTCACCATGTGTCCCCTGCCCACCCCTCCTGAGCTTATGCCAGGTCCTACACACCTTTTGCTCAGTTTTCTGAGGCCTCCTTGTCTTGTTGTCCCTCAGAATGTCAAGTCCATTTCTGCCTTTGGGTGTTTATATAGCTTTTCCTGCTGTCAGGAATGCTACATCCTCCAGATCTTCACCTTACTGGTTCTTAGCAAAAATACTATCTACTTACAGAGCCCTTTACTTACCATGTAACCTATTTTTTTTTTTTTTTTGAGACAGAGCCTCAAGCTGTCACCCTGGATAGAGTGCTGTGGCATCACAGCTCACAGCAATCTCCAATTCCTGGGCTCAAGTGAGTCTCCTGCCTCTGCCTCTCAAGTAGCTGGGACTACAGGTGCCCGCCACAACACCCGGCTATTTTTTGGTTGCAGCCACCGTTGTTGTTTGGCGGGCCTGGGCTGGATTCGAACCCACCAGCTCAGGTGCATGTGGCTGGTGCCTTAGCCTGTTGAGCCAGAGGTGCCGAGCCTTACCACATAATCTAAAATACCTCCATCTACGCAATGGCTCACATCTGTAATCCTAGCACTCTGGGAGGTGAAGCAGTTGGATCACCTGAGCTCATGAGTTCAAGACCAGCCTGAGCAAGAGTGAGATCCTATCTCTAAAAATGGCCAGGCACTGTGACGGGTGCCTTTAGTCCCAGCTACTCAGGAGGCTGAGGCAAGGGATCACTTGAACTCAAGAGTTTGAGGTTGCTGTGAGCTATGACATCACAGCACTCTACTGAGAGTGACAAACTGAGACTGTCTCAAATAAATAAATAAAAATAAAATGAAATAAAATAAAATACCCCATCTTTAATCACTTTCTAGTTTCTACTATCCAAAATTATTTTATTCATTCACTTATTTATGTTCTGCCCCCATCCAGGGATATCAACAACCAACAAGATTCTGTCTGTTGACTTCTGTATCTCCAGTATCTAGGACAGTGCCCAGGACATAAAATGTCTTCAGCGTGGGTTTGAATGATCCTGTAGAAGATGCTTCTCATTTTGAATACCTTGCAGGGCTGCTGGACAAGATTTTACACCAGCTTGCCTAAATTTAGCAGACACTTAGCTTTAACTCTCTTGAAAGAGACACCATTAAGCTAGTTAAGAAGAATAGGCAGCTATAACTGTGTCCAGAAAACATTCATAAGCAAGTACGCTCTCTTTATTAAAAGGGGCCCCTTTGGGTCTTGCCTGGGGAGCAGTTTCATAAGGACAAGTGGGTGGATGGCCTGATTACAGAGGCCATTCTCTGTAAGCAAGTTTCCAGAAAGGTCCACAAGATATTCAGCAGATCACCATCCTCCTCTGCCTCCTCCCCTCTGCCCTCTCTCCCAGGCACAGTTGGAGGAGTTGCCCAGGTTGTCATCCCATCACCCACTAGTTGCTTTCCTCCGCTCCCCCTTGCTGCTGTTCATCTTTTCCCAACATAATTACCATCTCGTTAATAAGTGCGATGAGTGAGGCCAGCACAGAGGGGGCTGCATCCTGCCACCTCCCTGAGCGCTGGCTGGGAGTGAATGGGAAACACGGATGAGGGCTGCCGCCCCGGGACTCCAAGGCACACCTGATAATGGGTCTTCTCTTCAGTGGTCGTTGCTTACAGAGACGGCACAGGAAACCAGCTGGAGGAAGGCGGGGCTGTGGCCTCACCTTGGTCCCCAGGCTGAGCCCCATTTGCCATGGTTGTGTCTTCCCAACACCACAGAAAGAAGGCAGCCCGATCCTTCTGATAGCTTCTTTCTAGCCCTGAAAAGGACACCCTTGCCCGGTGCTGCCTTCCCACCCTCACCCAGACCCACACTTCCCGGTGAGTGCGACCCTTCCCACCTGTCCATGCTGGCCTGCAATCTCAGAGGTGTTTATCATCAGCTGGCAACTCCTACCTGCAAATCAGAATTCCAGGCTGGATGAAGGATTGTGGGACAGGAAGGCAGAGGCGTATTAAGGGGACTTTCCTATTGCAGAGTGCTGAGCCCAGCAGGAAGGCTACTCTGGAGGACCACCCGACTTTAGGAACTGGAAGTCTTTGCTACCTTATGTGCTTTTGTAACCACGTTAGCATGAATATTTATTTCAACAACAGCACAAGGGCTTCAAATAGAATAGTAGGGCTTCAAATAGAATAGTAGGGCTATCAGTGGTTTGGTGATTCCTTAATTTCGTCTTAAACTCAGTGGGGCCTGGCCTTAGGCAAGGGGGTGGGAGGGCGGAGCCGGAGCGGAGTGGGTGTGGCTTCGCCTCTGCCTGGAGCAGAAAGACGCCCCGTGCGGACACAGGAGGAAAACGCAGTCGCAGGGGCCCCAGCTCGGTTTTATTTTTTTATTTTTTTATTTATTTTGTGTGTGTGTGTGTGTGTGTGTGTGTGTGTTTTTATTGAATCATATCTGTGTACAATAATTCAGTCATGGGGTACAGTGTACGGGCTTCAGATACAATCAGAGATATTCCCAGCTCTGTTTTAACCACCAGAGTGCCCTTTCTTTCTTTTATCTTCTTTTCCTTTCTCCACACAGCTGAGCTCTGCACAACGCTTGGAAAGAGGTATGGCAGAATCGAGGCAAACCTCATTTCAGGCCACGAATTACTCCCCGGTGCTCTTTTAAATATTCATCTGCACCAGGTTTAATCATTAGGAAGGCAGCAACGGAACGGGCCACACAGGCCCCATCTTCAGTCACATAGATCCCAAGATACTGAAAAACAGAGGAAAAATTATTAGAGAACCACCTAGGATGCTTTCACTTGTCACCTTCTCCTTTCTGTCCTGGGACTAGCAGGGACTGAGCTAACACTCTTGGCCCCCAGCGTGCAAAATTAAAGGAGCAAAGGTAGGATGCTTTGAACACAGCGAAGCCTCGCTTATTTGAAAAGAAGGGGTGAAGGTCAGTGTAGAGAAGTGGAAAGCTCGAACTCAGAATAATCTTAAAAACATCTATGGATATCTCTTTCAAGTATATAGAGTAACTTACAGTTTGATGAAGCATTGCCAAAAAAGGAATCCTATGGGAGATTGGGTAAATATTTATTTATTTATTCATTTATTTGAAGCTTAGTGTTTATACATCAATCTCTGATTTAAAAACTTGGCTGTAGGAGGGCTTTGGAAATTATTTTCTTATATAATTTTAAATCCATTCTTTTAGTCATTGAGGCTTGAAATTGTAGTGACATTTGACTTCTCCATTTATCTCTCTCTTTTTTTTTTGCCCATTTGTCTTTTGAAAGAACTCTCATTAGTTGAGCGACCATAATGTGTCCAGCAGCTACTGTTTCTAATTTTGATCTTTACTAAACACATCAAAGTAGATAATTTTAGGCCCACTTGGCAAATAGGGAAAAAACTACAATTCCTAGGAATTAAATGGTTTGTTTTAGGTCACAAAGTTCATGTAAAAATAGGTAAAATAAATCCAATAACATGTTGCCTTCTTTTTCCTCCTTAATAGACTTGCTGAGTCTATATACCAGAGCTATGCTAATCTAAGTGTAATATATGTGGATTTTACTAGGAATTTAGTGCACTTTTCTATTAAAATGTATAGAAAATTTGGGCCTAAACATTAATTAAGAGCTTAGAGTATTTGTTCCTAATAGAGCTGTCTCCTCGGTGGTTGCTGCAGTGGGTCACATCTGCATCCAGTACCCCAACTACAGGTCTAGTTATGACTTCATACCTAAGGGGGCAGAGATGTACTCAGCTCCCTCATCTGGTGGTGATTGGCACTGAGCTGCCTTCCAGACTTAGGAGCCACTGTGCCAGAAGTTAATCCTGAGTACCTACCATGGTGTCCAACCTGTGGCCCATGGGTTGGAATGTTGATTGTTTCAGGCCTGTTTTGCCTGTCTGTGGTTGTCAGATGTCACAAAAAGTATGCATGGACCCTTTTCCCCCCTTCTCTCATTAGCTTTCATTAGCGTTTGTAGATTTAACGTGTAGCTCAAGACAACTCTTATTCTTCAAATTTGCAGCAAAGAAGAAAAAAGTTTGGACATTCCTGACCCTCCAGCATTCCCTATGTGGGCTCCATTTACCCTTATTTCTGTATATTCTTCCTGTTTATTTGAACCAATATCTGTCAATAACTGGAATTCTTCACCAGCTCTAACTTACTGAACTAAATGTTTATACTTCTTGCCAGTTACCATTTCCCCAAGAAGCTAAAACATGACCCATATTAAAAATTATCATTTGCAGATCTTTTGAAACAAACAAGCAAACAAACAAACAAACAACAACAACAACAAAAAAGAACCAGGCATATCAGACCTATGACTTTTCTTGATTTGGTTCCATATTATTGACAACTCCAAGAAGCTTCTCCTTTGTGATCACTGCTGCCCAATCTCAGGCTGTCTCATGTCCAAGTCTACTTTTACTATGAGAAGATCCAAAAACCTATAACTTAATGGGTAGATTTTTATTTTTAAAAGCATATGACTCATGAATCATGGCTTTGGCCTAAGGTTAATGAACATTTTACTTTTGTTCTTAGCTTGGATAAGGATAGCTCAATCAACCTGTGTCTGACACAGAACTGGGGAAGAGACCTAAAAGGGTTCCAAAAGCTGAAACAATGGGCTGAATATAACATGATGAAATTTAACAGGCACAAATATAAATTTAAAACTAAAACCACCAACAATTGAACACATGAATAATTGGGAGAATTTTATCAATAACACATGTGAAAAAGATGCAGGGGTTTTAATTTAATTGACTTCAAGCTCAATGTGAATCAACTGTGTGATGTAGTTGCCAAAATATTAATGCAATCTTAGGCAACAAAACCAGAATAGAATACGCTTTTTAGAGCAAGAGGCCATCATTCCACTGCATCCCAGTGAGCCAACGAGATCACACCTGCAGTGCTGGGTTGAATTCAGATAGTGGAGGGACCTGGATCCATGTTACATGAGGAATAATTGAAGGAATTCAAGGTCTGGCTAGATGAAAACCATGACAAGTATCTTAAAATATCCAAAGATTGCAACATCTGAGAAGAATTAGTATTTTCCTATGTAATCCTATACATGGAAAATGGGAGTCTATAATCAGTATGTAGGGGAGATTTTTATCATTTAAAATGTTCTTTCAATGTTTTTAATTGACAAAAACCCTTGTATGTATTTATCATGTACAACATGATGTTTTGAAATACATATACATTGTTGAATGGTTTAGATTGTTTTTAAATGTGATGAGCCACATTCTGAAAATTTTTTGTCAGTCAACAAATTAAGCAGATATTGGATGAGCACCTCTAGGGATTTACAAAGGATATTTATGCCTTTAATAAATCAGGTCTGGACAAGAAGAACTGCAGTGTGAACACAGGTGCCATGCAACTTGCACACTCCTGGATAATCTTGAATCACTTATATTTTTCTGTGACTTCCTCTGTCTTTCTAGTTAAAATGAAAGTTCACTGAAGCCAGGGACAGGACCTTATCAAATGTCTCTTCTCCTAATGTCTTGCTCTTTCTTTCTAGTGTGGCTCAGAGATAAACCCATGATAAATATATACTGATTGATAGCTGGCATTATTTATTTGTGTAGCAAATATTTTTCTTCATGGAAGTATGCAGGTATTTGCTAGTCCGTCTTATGCCATTATTGTCACATTTATGACCTATGGCAATAGAGTTAACATTCTGTGATTCTTGTAAACCTCTATTTGTTTATCGCATTTGAAAGCACAGAGGTTCTATCCCCAAAGATATCCAGTTCTGAGCAATATGAGCATGCTGGGAAATCTCCCTATGCCTTAGTGTGCCTTTTGTGAAACAAAGGAAGGAGACCTGCAAGGTCCCTTTCAATGCTGTCATTCTATGGATGTCGTCCTGTGGACTGCCTTAGGAGTTTTGATTATTTTGTCTTTTTCATATATTTCCTTCATCTCTCTCCTGTATTCCTCCAATGACTTTGATAATATCAGCCCTGAGCTGGATATGTTAGCATCAGATTCTGAGCATAGCATCTCAAGAACTCTTAAAGATTAAATATGTAGAGAATTATAAATATTTGAAATACCCTGGGGCTGGTGTATGTACTGTCTTTAAAAAGATCTTTTTGATCTAGTATCTTTTATTTGCTTGCTTGTGAGCTGGATTTTTTTACCCTCTGTTAGAGCATCAAACCCATTGCAGCCTTTCAGGATGGTGAAAGGCCCTGGAAACAGTCACAGCACCCTAACCCCCCCAAAATTACTTAGTATTGAGGAAAAGATGGGATACTCACAAGCTCTGATACCTCAGCAGAGTACAATACTAAGGTTTACTTTTGCTAAGACCAAACAATCTTAACTGTTAACTATTAAGAGGCCCAAGCTCTGGCTTTAGCTTTGCTAAAATTTAGGAAAAACTCATAACCTTGTCCAAAACCCATTTTCTAAGATGATGACTCATACATTCAATAAATATTTATTTTATGTTTTATTGAGTATCTATTTCCTAATTCTTGATCTATTATAATTAAAATTTTATTATCATAGCTCTACCGCAGAGATAACTTCAATAGATATAGTTTCTACATAATGCTGACCTTGAGGGGTTAGATTTGTTTCTTATTTATTTATGAAAATATTTCATCCTTTTTTCTTCTTTGCTTACTTTATTTCTTCCTTATTTCGGTTCTCCCTTTCTTTCTTTTCTCTTCACTAAGTTTCCCCCCAAAATACTTTCAGATGGCTTATAAAAAGGCACAGGAGAAAATTGTGACTTAAATAAAGAAGTTAAAACAAAAGAAAAAAATGAGACCTGGATAAATATACAAGAACGTATATACACAGAAGATATGACAAACATAGAGGGCATAGAATATATAGAGAAAGAGAGTATGCACAGAAAATAAAGGATATGAGGATTAGAGGGCAGAAGGACACAAACTTCTTAGCAAATCTCCACCACTCATTCTGAGTTTTGTTTTATTTTGTTTTTGTTTTGTTTTGAGACAGTCTTAGACCACCACTTAAGCTAGAGTACAGTGGTGTGATCTTATCTTACTATAACTTCAAACCCCTGGACTCAAAACAATCCCCCCAGCTGGGACCACAGGCGTGTGATACCACACCTGACTAATATATACATATATATATGTGTATATATATATATATATATATATATATATATATTTTTTTTTTTTTTTTTTTTGTAGAGACAAGGTCTTGATGTGTTGCCTACGGCTGGTCTCAAACTCCTGACCTCAAGCAATTTTCCCATCTTGGCCTCCCAAAGTACTAAACACAGGCATGAGCTGCTGTGCCTGGCCATGTCCACAGCTCTTTCTAGAGCAGCGGTTCTTAACCTGTGGGTCGAGACCCTTTGTAACAACGAAAATACATCTCAGCATTAGGAAGGTTGAGAACCAATGTTCTAGAGTGTTACATTATGTTTTATAATGGCAAGCAAAGGAAAAAATAGGAATGACATATTTCAGCATGCCTAGAAGCATGGTTACTACTGATCCTGGGGCCAAGAAGAAATAAAGAAAAGACCATGTGTTGGTGTAGATGTGGTTCTCAACAACCTCCCCTCACCCCCCCAAAACCACCACCAACAAAAAACAGTTTTTCTAAAATTACCTCTTTTACTATTTCTTCAAGTAGACATTGGCCATTACGCCAAATAGTGTTTCATCTAAAGGCATTCTTTGTGATAAGGAACCAAAGGAGATCAGGAAAGACATGGTCTCTTTAGTTGGCCAGCTTAACAAAAGAATGCGTTTTCAATAAAAAAGTAAATAGATAAACTACACATTTTCCAGACAACTCTCCATAAACTCAGAGACCAAAATTCTCTCATAGGCCTGACAGAGCTCTTGGTAACTGTTGATGGTTTGTGGGTTTGAGATTATACTCCCTGATGAAAACCAAAATACCACTGTTTTTATTTCTAGCAAAGTCAAGTTCTAAGAACTGAACAGTCAGGTTTGGATCAAGATAAAAGTTCTTTGGCTCAAATGGCTATGATTAAATACTTACTGTCTGTTGGTTATGTTGCATACAGTACTTCTATTTTTTATTTTATTTATTAATTTTTTTTTTGTAGAGAGAGTCTCACTTTATGGCCCTCAGTAGAGTGCCATGGCGTCACACAGCTCACAGCAACCTGCAACCCCTGGGCTTAGGCAATTCTCTTGCCTCAGCCTCCCAAGTAGCTGGGACTATAGGTGCCCACCACAACGCCCGGCTAGAGGTATCACATGTCGTACAGCCTCTGAAAAACTCTACTATATATATGGTAGAGAATGAGAAGGAAAGAGGCAGATAATTTCTCAGCCTGATTTGCAGGTGAGGAAACAAAGATCCAGTGAGTGATTTGTTATAGTTCCATTAACCAGTATGTGACAGAACAAGGCCTAGAGCCCAAACCTTCTGACTCCTGGTTCAATGTAATGGAAGGCACTTAACACAATAGCTGCTGCAGAAGACGCAACTGTGGAGAGAGAGGAAATATTGCTGGGCTGCCCAGTTAGATCACACATGGTATATATGATGGTTAAGAGTATTGAGCTTTGTGTTTAAAAGTTCTAGTCACTCTGCCCCTTATCAGCCATGGGGCTTTAGGCTGGGTCTTTACCTTCTGTAAGTGTACCATTTTTTCATTTCTAAAATGGGATAACTACTGACAGTATCTTCTTCATAGGGCTTCTGTGGATTCAAATGTGTGTTAATGCATGCACAACATGACACAGAGCAATCAGCAGGCATGTGGTAAAAGTTAGCTTGCTGTATAAGTATCCTTGGAGCTTATTTCAAATGGAGTATGAATTCATGCTTGGTCCATTTGTTCACATAACTGAAAATAAACAACTTTAGGACAAATATTTAGGTAAAAGTTGGCTCTTGGCATGCAACTCTCAGTGGCATTAGTGAAATTTCACCAGGATATTTGGTATAAATAATAACCAGTCTCCCAATCGTACATCAGAAAATAGCTGACAGTCTGCTATTTCCATGGGAATGTTTAGTTGTTGATTTGAACTTACACTAACGCCCTGTGTGACATGGGTTCAGAAGTTTCGAGGGAATGCCAGTGTTACACATGAATCACGTAAACACAGACACCATAATGTATAAACAGTAGATATACTGGACAAAGTAGCTTAAAGCAAATGCATAACCATCAAGATAATTTTAGTCTAAAATAAATAAGAGGATTGTGTTTTTGAAATATTTTTGCAAGAGATCTTAATATTTGCTTGTATCTCTTTCTCCTTTATTCCTGAAACACTGTTCTCTAAAGAAAAGCCTATTCTTCGTCTTTTCTCACCACCCATTCTCTCTTCCATCTATGTTGACTTGACTTTTACTTCTTTTTTCTTTTGTTCTGCACTACCATTTTACTGAAACAGATAAGGACAATTATTCACTCAAGTTACCAATCATGATTTGTAAATAATAACAATAATTTAACAACTAACAATTTTTGATCTGCTAGCATGTGCCAGGCACTATTCTAAGTAGTCTGAATGTGTTAACTTACTTGATCAGTCTGGTAAGACTATGAAGGATTTCTTCATTTTACGGATGAGGAAAGTAGAGATGCAGAGCTTCCTGAGTTACTCAAGGCCACGAGGCAGGAAGTTCAGGGCTGGAACGGAGCCTATGCTGGGCTCCACTGTGATATCCAGCCTCTACCATTTATCCTAGGTGATAACTCCTCTCAAAATCCCTTCTTTCCCCTCCCCACATGACATCATTCCATCCCAGCTCCTCATTCACTTCTCCAGCCATCTCTTTCTCTAGCTCTATTAGGAATTGCCTTTCTGCTCTCGGTTTATAAACCATATGTAACCCAAGCTCCCCTTCATGGCTTTTTTTATTTTTACTTTGTTTTTCTCATCACTTTTCATTCTGCTTCCTGCCTCTTCCTCCTTTGTCCCTTGGCTCAGAGTTATCTTTCCAAAAGGCGGATGGGATGAGTTCATTCTCTCTGCCCCCTAACTGTAGTTCTTCCATGGCTCTCCATGCCTGACAGTGGTGGTTCCCATCTGCGGCCCACACATCCCAACCAGGACAAGTCTGTTCTGCCAGGGCCCACTGAATCTGTCTGCCATAAGCATTGTCTATCATCTGGTTAAAAGAAAATACAACTATTATTCATGACTGTGACCATTTTCTAGCTTTCAGAGAACTCCTCATTGGGAAGGAGCTTAGTTACCTCCTGGCCTATGAACACACACTTACCTTACCAAATCTTTTGCAAATTCTTATGTGATCATGCTACTACCACCCTTTATCACAAGTGACCACACAGACATTTATACTTTGCTGTTTGGCCATGTTGAGCTACTAATTTTCTATGGACACATGACCCTCTTTCATTGCTCTTCCACACATTTCCCTTTCCACACCTTCCAGGAAAAACTTAATCCTCTTTCAAGATTTGATTTAAAAGAAAACTATTCTACCAAATCTTTTCTGAGCATGTGCTCACCCGCCATCCTTGTGTGCAGAGTTGACCACTCTATTCTTTGTGCTACAGTGGTAGCCAGTGCAAACTCCCTAACAACACCTAGCAAATTAAACAGCATTTAAGATTTTCCAGAGGACTGACTGTCTCCAGGGTCTAGTGCAGAATTCAAAAATGGTTGTTGATGGTTAAAGGAATAGTGACTCCTTCAACTAGAACAAATGAATGTTTTAGTTAAAAATGTAAGATGGGTGTGCTTATTCATTGATGTAATAATTTTTAGTGTCTCCCATTTGTCAGGTGCTAGAAATAAAAAGTTTTAAAAACTTCTAGGAGCTCCTAGTTAGCATGGAAGACAGAAAAGAAATGAGGGTTTATGTGTTAAGATGAGCCATACTCTGATGCTCAAGGCATGTGGCTAAGAGAGAAATTGGTGAAGTAGTTAAGGGGAATTTCTTGGAGAAAATGAAGTTCAAGTGAGACCTAGGAGAAGCAGGGAGAATTAGCAGGTAAGAAAGCATCAGGTCCCAAATAGTTCTCATAGTTAGTATAGAGCAAAGTTTAACAAACTAAGGTCCTCAGACCAAATCAAGCAGGGTTTGTGTATGTGTGCGCATCCTATAAGCAAAAAATGGATTCTACTTTTTTATGTGTTAAATGTACAAAATATCATCAATCTTTTCCTCAGGTTAGTTGTGCAAAGATTTGAGAACACTGACAGTAACATCACCAAAACAGCAGTGTAGAAGCAATATTGCTTTACCATCTCTCATAGAAAACTCCAAGAACAAGTATCTAGCACCAAGATTATCAGCAGCAACACCCTGGAACTCCAGTCTGCAGTTGAGAAAATCCCCAGGATCACAGAGAAGTAAAAAACTCTGAATAGATGCTAAGAGAAACAAATGAATGTCTGAACAGTGTGACGTGGTGTGTGTGCGTGTGTGTACATCCCACATTTTATTTATCCACTCATGCACTGATGGGCACAGGTTGGTTCCATAGCTTTGCGATTGTGAACTATACTGTGATAGACATCCAGGTCCAGGTGTGCCTTTTATAAAGTGACTTCCTGTTGTTTGGGTGGATCCCCGGTACTGGGATTGCTGGCTCCAAAGGCAGACCTACTTTTGGTTCTTTGAGAAGTCTTCATCCTGACCTTCATAGAGGTTTTACCAATTTACATTCCCACCAATGGGCTACAAATGTTCCCTTTTCACTGTACTGGCATTAGCATCTATTATTTTTTCACTTTCTAATAATGACCATCCTGACAGGGTTAAGGTGCTATCTCAGTTTGGTTTTGGTTTGCATTGCCCTGACAACTACTGATGTTGAGTGTCTTTTTTATGTGTTTGTTGGCCATTTGTTTCTCCTCTTTTGAAAAATATGTTTTGCCTACCTTTTAGTGGGGTTATTTTATTTTTTCTTGCTGATTTAACTGGATTCCTTATAGATTTTGGGTGGTAAGCCTTTAATCTTGAATTGCAAGACTTAAAAATATATATATATCCTAGATGTAAGTTCATTATCATATTTGTGATTATAAATATTTTTTCCCATTCTGTCAATTGATTTTTAACTTTTCTCTTAAACACAAACATTTTTAAGTTTGTTGAAGTTTAATTTACTGATTGCTTTTGTCACTTGTACTCTAAAAGATATTACCTAGCTCGGGTTCACTAAGATTTACTCTTACATTTTCTTCTGAGTGTTTTATAGTTTTATCCACTTTGATTTAATATTATTGTGGACTTACATACCTAATTAATAATCATCTCTAGGGCATAGTACTTATAAGTGATAATATGAGTTTGTAATTTTAGTTTTAGAAAGGGAAAGTTTTGTTCTGTACATTTTGTTACCTTTTACAAAATAATAAAGGAATTACATATTATAAACCATGTAAAATAAAAAAAGATATATTAGCTTTATATATCTAAACATAAACAAAATCAACTAGATTTCTTTAGCTAGACTAATAAAAAAAGGCCTAAATAAATAAAATCAGAACTGAAAAAGGCAACATCACAACTAATACTATAGAAATATAAAGGATTATTAAAGACTGTTATGAACAGCACATGCTAACAAATTGGAAAACCTAGAGTGAACATACTTCTGGTCACATATCACCTAACAAGACTGAAGCAGAAACAGAGTACCTGAACAGGCAAATAATGAACAATAAGATAGAAGCAGTAATAAAAAAGTCTCCCAGGACATAGTGGCTTCACGCTGAAGTCTACCAAACATTTAAAGAACTAATACCAATTCTGCTCAAACTATTCCAAAAAAATGAAGACTATGGAATACTTGCAAACTCATTCTACAAGGCCATCATCTCCTGATAGCAGAAGCAGACAAGGATACAAAAAAAGCAAACCCCCTGCCCAGTATCCCAGATGAACATAGAATCTGTATTTCTAACAAGTCCCCAGATGACACTGCCGCCACTTTAAGAAATGCTGTCCTAGAGAGACTGAACTTGGATTTCTTTTTAGCCATCCTTAGGCCCTGCATGTCTGGTTGCAAGACATATGGGTCTTTCTTCCACCCAGCTCAGTGATTTTTTTTTTCACTCAACCTCAATATAAGGCCATCTTTGTAATCAGAAACAGGAGACGAGGATTCTGAAGAACAGATGCATAGAGACTAGCACATGGGCGAGAATGACTTTTCATTGCAGGCTGATATCAGATACGACCCTGCTTACAAGAAGGAAATAGGAGGCATATGATAAGCAGGAGGGAAAGAGACTGGAACAAATGAAGACAACACTAGTGAAAAAAAATTACAATTTCACTTGAGCATAAAACTTATTTGTGTATCAACAGAAAAACTATGCAAAAGTATGTTATCCCCAGCATGACTAGTCACATGGCCTTGGTAGAGACTTGAATCTTGGTGGGACCTATTGCCAGAGGCTCTGTAGTATTAATACCTGCTCTCTGGAAAGCCATTCTTGGTAGGCGGATGAAGACCCATTAATTATAAAGCTATTTTGATTATTACTTTGTCCTGCTTTCCTCTGCATTTGAGAACTTAGTTCTGAGGCTTCCTGACATGTGAACCTCTGTTAGATGGTGGGTCTCTTGAAATGACCAGTGTGAACAATTCTTTTCAGCTGGTTGCAGGCTACATCCAAAAGATTACTAGTTCTGCAACACAGAAAGTCTTGTCTTTGTGATTAATTATATGCTTGTTTTGAGTGTTCTCATTACTTTTCCTAAGAACATTAAATGGCTTCTAAAATTTATTTGAGGCTTTTAACAGCAGATAACAACAGTTTCCTAAAAGTTCAGTCAAGTTGGCAGAAGGAGTTTCAACCACTAAATGAAGACCATTGTTATAAAATTAATATGTTTATCCTAAACTTGTCTAAATCTGCAGTTTTGTTCACCTTTCTTACACTGGTTACTAGGTACTTATTGAACAATATGCTTGGTACTCTAATTTCTCTAGGCTCAGTACTTTTTTGGTTTTCCTGTTTCATTCTGCAGAGAAGAGGGCATGGGCAGGTCACCTGGGCAGCGTCTGGTGGTCAGGAAGGCCTGTTAGGAGCAGACAAGGTAGGAGGGAGTGCATTCTTGTGAGAAGTGCTGAAGTTATCCATGCTGTAAGAGAACTCTTTGGGCATTCCTGTTAAATGTCCCACCTGAGTGTGTCCAATAAGGGGAGATTATTTCCCAAAGAACAGCTATGTCCCAAGGTGGGCCTGTGCTTCCCAACATCTAGTCTGCCTTTTTTGGGTGATAATAGCCTAATTTTCTTTAGGGAAGATATTCTGATTTATTCCTCACAGTCCTACGTAAGAAGTGGATGCTATTGTAATACCTATTTCACAGATGAGAAAACAAAGGCTCTAAAAGTTAATTAGCTTATTCAGAGTGAAACAGTAAGTAGTGAAGCCAAGACATAAACCAGGAAGTCTGGCCCCAGAAGCCTTGTGCCTTGCCTGTAATCACTACGCACTGAGCTTCTAGTTCTCCTACCAGACTACGAATGTTTCTTAAGCACAGAAACCATGGACCTTTGCAATTTTGCAGCTCAGTGTCACATATAGCAGATAAGAAATACCTACTTGGTGAGTACATAAACAAATACTCTCATGAAAGATCAAATTCCTATTTGGTAGGGCTCAGAGATGGCCCTTTCGGAAGGTGGTAAGGTAGAGGCAGGGGCCACCTTTTTTTTCAAAGTGCTTCTAATATGCTTAGCATTCCGGAACCTGTGCCACTTTTAAAGTTTTTTTTTTTAAAGGAAAATTTTATGTATGACTTTCTCCCCTATAAGAAAAGAGATAAATAGTTTCTAGTAGGATTTTTTTTTTAAATGACAAAAGGTAGTAGTAAATTTTCAAAACCCTAAATGTCAAAGTCCTTTTTCTTTGGGGTGAGAGAAAAGGATGAAGTGGGGGCAACCTTTTCCTTAATGTGAGTTGGTCATAGCATATAAGAATCAATCTTGAAATACTATTTTTTAAAGTGAGTTATAATGTATGTCTAGAAATGCTGGGTGGCCCCTGCGGCTCAAAGGAGTAGGGCACTGGCCCCATATACCGGAGGTGGCAGGTTCAAACCGGGCCCCGGCCAAAAACTGCAAAAAAAAAAAAAAAAAAAAATAGAAATGCCTTTTTTAGAAATACTTTTTACTTAAAGTAATAATAGTTTGTATCTTATTGTCCATATAAAGATGTAGATCCTTTATAAATAAAAAAGCACTGTAAGTAATGTTAATATGTGTTATATTTATAAAAAATCAATTTACTATAATATCTAAAAAAAAAAAAAAGGTTCCTTGTGGGAACTTCCTCAGGTTAGAGTTTGTGCTCACCACAAGCTTCTTCCTGATGGTCTCTAGTTTTTCAGTAGCCGCAGCCAATTCCAAGTTTGCCTGAGCTAACGCTTGGCGTTTGGGTTCCACATCACAGTAGACCTGAAAATTCATGCAATAATAAAGATGCAAAGAGGATAAGTGATCATTTAGTCTTATTGAGGCTGGAAGCTTTACAATTAGAATCTCTAATGCACCTGGTAAGCTGTTGGCTGTTTCTTAGCCATGGTCCCACCTAAAAGCAGAGCAACAACCACGTAGCCTTCCACATTCTCTCTAATCACTTATTTACCCTGGACCTTTGCATTACCAGTACTTGCATAAAATGCTATATTGATCAGATGCCATTAAGAAACTAAAATTGGCTTGTCATAAATTGTGTAGATAATTAGAAATTACACAGTACAAAAACTATAGCTACAGTTGAGATCAGGTCTAGCCTTTAAGGCAGAAAGTAAGAGCAGAAAGATTCCCTGAATACAGAAAAGACAGTGAGAGATGGCCTCCCACAAGATTAACCACATTTTCACTTCCTTTTCCAGATTCCTCACCACCTTTAGTGCAGGTTCTGTGATTGGATTTTTAAATTTCTTTTAAAATTTTTTTGAGACAGAGTCTCACTCTGTTGCTTTGAGTAGTGCTGGGGATCATAGCTCACAGCAACCCCAAACTCTTGGGCTCAAGCCATCCTCTTGACTCAGCCTCTGGAGGGACTGGGACTATAGGCGTGCACTACCGTGCCTGGTTAGATTTTCTTTTTTCCCTATTTTTAGTAGAGACAGGTCTGGCTCTTGCTCCAGCTGGTCTCAAACTCCTGAGCTCAGGCAATCCTCCTGCCTCAACCTCACAGAGTGCTAGGATTACAGGTGCGAGCCACCACTCCCAGCCTGAATGGATGGTTTGAGCATTTGGGAGGATATATTTTTCTCTTGAAGGGAAGAGAGGAAGGAAATTAAATTTTATTTTCTGTTTTATAGCAAAATAACACAGCCCTAGTGCAGTCTAGCCCCATCTTGTCTTTTCATTCGGGGTCTGAGAACACAGGGCCCAGGCACTTCCTTACGTAAAGACAGAGGATACATGCTGCCTGCCCTCTGTCTAAAAAATCATTTTGGGAATGGCATTTGATTATAATTAGTTTTTTCTTGGTAATTCCATATTTGAGTATAACATACAACCCTCCAAGACAAAAATAAGAGTTCGTCAGAGTTGAGTACCGTAAACTGATTACCTTTTATATCCAGTACTCGAGCAAGTGTTTGGGACATAGTTGGCCGACAATATATACTTGATAAATATGTGACTAAAGAAAATGCTAATCTCTATACTGCCCCCCAGTGCAAATTTTAGATTTGATAATAAACGGGCAAAAATAAACAGGCGGGGATTACATTTAATTCAATGAGAATTCAGATATGCAGTGGTTTTAAGCCAACATGAATTGAATATTTAAATGTAAATAAATATAACTCATATATGTAACAATTTTTAATCTAATTACTGCTCTTTTATTTAAAGTAACTAGTCACTCTACTCCCCCCGGAAGATAACATTTCAAATATTCTCCTGCATTGAACTGTTTACTCTGACACATTCATGTCTTATTCTTAGAACTACATATCCTTCTTTGGAGAACTAAATATCAAATTAATTCACTTTTTTTGCTAACCTAGAACTTAATACATTTATGGCCCTTTGGGGATTAACACTTGCAGACCTTCAGATTAGGAAAGGTACCTGATAGAATTTAATGATGTTGATGACCCAGGCACAGAGACCAGCTGCTGCAAAGGATTTGGTCCGAATCAGGTTTGGATTAAACTCTGGGTCTTTCAAATACTGTTCATTCACCACTTTCAGACAGTTCTCTGGAATGTGCTCTTTGTCATAGTTAATTAATGCTTGCAAAAAATCATCAACCTGCAAAGCAAAAAGATTTATTGCCATGAACCCATTTAGGCTGTGGAGAAAATTTCAAGATCAAAAGTTAAAATCAGCTTTTAGGATTCACATTACAAAAGCAAAATTGGCAAGCTGCATTTATCCTACTGTTTGACTTTTTTAGTCTTTATAGTATGAAGTTAGAATTAGCAATGGACACTTTTAAAAACCTCTTCTATCCCAGGGTAAAATATTCAATCCCAGCACAGGAGGTTTTCACATTTTGAAGAAAGGAAAGGCATAAAAGAAAAAGCAAAACATACCAAAAGCCCCTTTGCTTCACCTTCTTATACATTAGTAACATCTTTCCAGCCTAAGAAATCCATGTAATTTTCTCCCTCCTACACTTAAATGCTTTCATAATTTTGCAAATAATTAGCAGCCTTCCACCTGCTGCTGGCATTGACTTAGGTATGCCATATCCCAAGCTCACCTCTAACTTGGCAAACAAAAACTAAGTCTTGAGAACATACAGCACATCACACTAGCAACTATGAAGATGATTTCTTTCAACTTGAACATCTCTTGCTATCAACCACAAACACAGTACTGAAAATGGTATGGAAATAGTTGGGATTTTCATCTCGCCAGCTTGGCTGATACCTTTCCCATGAAGACTTTGGCTGCTTTCCAACTTCGGTCTTTGGGCACTTTGCCCTGAGGAGCCAGAAGGACCATCACAGCTGCAGCGACATTGGTGACTGCATTCGGGGGGTTGGGAAAAGCTTTCAGCTCAGTGAGGTTGACCTTAAGAAGAGCACATACTCAGGATCAGCCAGGGGTGAAGAAGCACTGGTCAGTTGCCAAGTGGGTCTTTTTACTGGTCTCCCACCTCTCCTTATCACATCAAAGGTCTCCCCTTGGCAGTCCTTTGTTGCCCAGGAACTCTCCTTCAGATCTAGGAGGTTCATTTCTTGCTTACCACTACACACGTACTGTGGAAACCTCACTATTTTTTCTTGCCTCCAAGAAAAATCATCCATCTGGTATACCAGTCCTGCTCACTGAGGACAGGAAATGTTATACACATATAGGTTGTAAGCTATTTCTGGGTTCTATCTTGCTATGTAATATATTTGTATTTTAAGCAGATCCCTTTAAGAATGATAACCCTTTAGTTTGGTGTCTTAGTTTTGGTGTCTTTAGTTTTATTTTTCTGTCTTACCCAAGTAAGAGACATTTTCCATTACATGGCAGGGAATCTCAACTGGGGGATGGGGCACCAAGGTATGCTGAACCCTCTTCTCTATTCTTTAATCCCCTCAAGTCAGAGCACTGTTTTGCCCAATAGATGGAATTAAAGGTATAAATTACAAGTATCCAGGCAAATACCTTGGGGCAGGAATTAGAACACATAAGAAATACATGTAGGTTCATGGCACATGATTTAAAAAGCAAAAACAACGACCAACTTATTTCTTATGATATTTTATGTGCAACATACAACTTTGTCAAATGTTAATCCTGATTCTTCTCCCTTGCCAGAACCTGCCTGTGTATTTGGTAAATAATGGCAAAGAATGGAAAGGGTATGAATGTCAGAGCAAAGACAGAGACTTAAAATATGCTAATGGTAATTGATAATTGAGAGCTGGCTAACCAAGATTCTTTCATCATTTATAAATAACTCAGCTTTATATTTTAAATGATATTAATTTATTTAACCTGGGTAAAGTGTATTTCGAGAAAATTTACAAATTTAGAGAAAAATGAAGAAGAAAATAAACATTCTATTACTCAGATAATCAGTTATTCTTTTTTTCTAATCTTTCTCTATGCACGTGAACATTTTTTACCAAAAACAGTAGTCGTTATCCTATTTTATATGTATAATCTGCTTCATCCATTCAATAGATCATGAATGTTTTCTCATGTTGCTAACCAGTAATCAACAATATCATTTAAATGGCAGCAGAGTATTTGAAGGTATAATAGCCAATCTTCTATCATGGTATATTTATATTGTTTTAAATTTTTCAGTTTTATGGAAATACTATAAGAAACATTCATGTAGGTAATTCTTTGCTTACAATCAAAATTATTTTCTTTAAAAAAAAAACTGAGAAAAGAAATGGAACATTTCTTTGAAGAGCAGTGAAAATTCTTGGAAATTGAATTGTAAGAACCTCCTGCCTGGTGAATTCCCAGGATTTCTCATAGAGGCTGGAAGAACTCCAGGGCACGATTAACTATAGGCTCTTAATATAGCATTGCTTACAATTTCATTTTTCCTTACAATATGCTTGTGATGAATACATATTCCCTCTTATGGGAATCTGAATACTCAATGTGGTTTTCCTGACACTGTAAAGCTAGAAGAAATGGTGGGGACCAGACTTAGGTATCTTTGTTCCCACTCTTCTTTCCGTGAGGGTCTCTCATCAATGCTATTCTTTATATTCCAGAGAAAATAAAGAATTCCTTGCCTAGTTCTCAAAGCAACTCATACCATGAAAAACTGGACTTGGGCCAAATTCAGTTGCTAACAATCTAACTACCTTTCATAAAAATATAAATCTCATAGTGTTTACAGAGTCCTGAATGGGAAAAGAAATTGAACTAGAATGATGACCTCAAGGGTCTGTTTCAACTTTAATATTTTGTAAGTCTTTCTTCTCTTTAAAAAAGGAAAAACCCCTTTGTGGTTGCATGGGCTAAACTCTCAGCTTATACAAACTCTAACAACCTTTGAATATTATTTTGAGGAAACCTGTGTATGAACCACAAAATCATCTTTACCCTGTTGAGTGTATTGAGTGCAGCTGTAGCAGCCACCAGTGCAGGCTCAGCCTTGACTAAGTCGGCCTCACATTCTCTCTGCTTCTGAGACACTTCAGTCTGAATGGCTGTCACCTAATTAGAGAAGAAAAGCACACAAACCCACACACACAGATTATCATCTTAGATTTCCCTACTGGAAAATGGAGATTAACTCAGATGCATGGTTAAATATTTCATTTCTCTATACATTGAGCAGGTGTGAGAAATTTATATAAAGACTACTTTTCCTCTGGGAATAGTATGTATACAAAATTTTGTAAATGACAAATTCCAACACAAATGGATTCAAGCATCAAAATGCTCTAAGGGCTTTACCTGATTTAATTATAAATTAAGATAAAAGCAATTAATAATAAGAGCAAGATTAAGTGATTTCTCTGTTCTTCAATTGTCTTTTTTCGAGAGTCCTGTAAAAGTGAAAATCCAGGCTAACTCAGTAACTTGGCTAGGAATTCTCTAACGTTTACTTAGAAGCTATTTTGGCTTTTTCATCTTTTCTTTCACTCTCTCTCAGGAACCCAGTGTCTATTATTATAATATATATTTTAACATCTTACATATTTTGGGAGATTTTTAAATTTCAAAATATTCAGGGGGCATAAATCTTTTAGCTTACATTGATCTCTTTTATAATGCTTGATCCCCAGCAATAGTTGTGCCCATCACCCACATAATGTTCACAGTACCCTTGAGGTAGGTTTTTGACCCTCCGTTCCTCTCCCTTCCCTCCTGGTTGATTCCCACTTAGTTTTACTTCCCTCTGTGCACATGTGTGCTCATCAGTTAGTTCTGATTTACTAGTGAGTACATGTAGTGTTGTTTTTCCATTCCTAAGGCACTTAGGAGAATGATCTCTGGTTCCAACCAGATGGTTGCATAAGATATTAATTCATCTTATTTCTTAAGAACAGATTTGAAGCTCTTTTGTTCAACTGGTTAGGATATTCTATTCTATAATCATGGATTGGATGCTTAACCACAGATAGTATTTTTTATAACGACTAATTGCTGGTTTCTCTAAGGACCTGGTAAGAAACCATAGACGCAAAAGCTCAGCTCTATCTCTGCTAAGGGAGCAATAATATTGATGCCTATTATCCTACTGTGGGTCCAGTGGCACCACTTCACAGGCCAAAGAGGGTGGCTGCATCAGCCTCCTGATGTGACATACAACACGACAGACCATTGATTTCAACTGGTGAGTCACGGCACATTGGTATGATGGGAAAGGATCTTAGGTATGCCATGAAAAATTTGAAAGATCATTAATTAAATTATTTTCAAAAGAAGTCCAAAGCATAGTAAATACATTCTTTTTAAAATCTTTTTTGGATAAACATAATTTAAGTGTGCTGTGGAAGTTTAGCTATAGGTTCAAGTGTGTTGTGAGCTAAAAAAGTCGCAAAACACTGGGATAAATGAAAGCCGTGTTGATAAATGTGAAATGAAACAAAATGAGAAGCAGCAGGGAGGTTGCCCGCCTCCTCTTAGGATATCTACAGGATTTGAATGATCAGAAAGACTGAATTTTTTAGTCCTTAGCAGAAAATTTGAGTTTCAAAGTGTTGGCACTGGGCACCAGGATCTCATCGCCCCAGGGGATAGTTCCTGTGGTGACGGTGATCGTGGAATCTAAAGTGTGAACAAAAGTGTATTTCTTCAGATGTGTTTGGAATGAACAGGTTTAACTATACCATAAAATTAAAAACTACTCACAACAAATTATGTTGTCTACTACAGGTTTATTACCCTGCTCCTGATTAACCATTATTTTGCTGTGTACTGCACCTTTTATGAACATAATTGGTTCAGGGTAGATATTGGGCCTCCTGCTAATATGCACCCAGCTACTGTTAATGTACATAAGAAAACCTTGCATGCTTACTCTCTCCAAAATCAACCCTCAAATACTGCCAGAAAGGGACCATGAAAATTCTAATACTACATTTTCAGTGTGTTAGAGAACATCATTTCATATGAAAGAGTGTAGGTGAGTTATTACTTCAGGTTCATCTGTTTTCCATAAGGATATAGTGAATCTACAAATGCTGTGTGTTGCCATTTATAATAGCACCACTTTAAATTATTTCAGTATTGTAGATTTTTAAACTGGGTAAAACCTTAAGGAGTATTTCTTTTTTTTTTTTGGTAGAGACAGAGTCTCACTCTATGGCCCTTGCTAGAGTGCCGTGGTGTCACACGGCTCACAGATACCTCCAGCTCTTGGGCTTAGGCGATTCTCTCACCTCAGCCTCCAGAGTAGCTGGGACTACAGAGGAGTATTTCTCTTAAGTGCTATTTCTGTGAGCTTGGGAGTTGCTACTCTTCTCCTTCTGACTCCTTTATTGTTATTATTGAAGTGTTTTTGTTTCCTTTGGGCAATTATAAACAAAGCAATCAGGGCAGTGCCTGTGGCACAAGGAGTAGGGCGCCGGCCCCTATACCGGAGGTGGCGGGTTCAAACCTGGCCCTGGCCAAAAACTTAAGAAAAAAAAAAAGCAATCTTAAACATTATATAATACCCAACAAATACAAAAGAAGAAGTTACTCTAAATTGGACAGCTTATTTCCCATTCCCAACATCTCTTACCCTGAGATGTAATGATACTAGGGGAGTGAAAACACTGGGAGTGAAACCGCACAGTGACGTGGGTGCCACAGTGTGCAATTTACTCTGCACTATGGCTCCTGGGTGGTGGTCAGCAAGGCTGAACTTACAGAGGGGAAAGAGCTATGTGGATCATCCCCTGTGTGTGCTTTCTCTCTGCCATGATATGTTAAAGCAGAGACTTGGAGATAGCCCCATCCCTGGGTGCACCAAAAGTTCCCTTCCTTCTATTAGTCAACAGCTCCTTGCAGATGTTCATAAGATTTAGTGGTGATCACAGAAAACAATAAAGTGCCAACAACTGCTTGGTATGAGCTAAGTTATGTCCACTCAAAAATGATATGTTGAAGTCTTAATGCCCCAGGACCTCAGAATGTGACTGTATTTGGAGACAGGGCCTTTGGAGAGGTGATGAAGTTAAATGGACATCATTAGGTAGACCCAAATTCAAACCGATTTATGTCCTCCCAAGAAGTTTGGACACAGGGATGAGTGTTCACAAGGAAAGATCACGTGAGGACACAGGTAGAAGGCAGCCGCTTATACGCCACAGGAAAGAGGTCTTAGGAAAAACCAAACTTACTGACACCTTGATCTTGGACTTGCAGCCTTCAGAACTGTGAGAAAATAATTATCTGTTGTTGAGCCCCCCAAAATCTGTGATTTTGTTATCACAACCCCAGCAAACTGGTATACTGTTCTCACCAGCTTTTGGATGTAAGAAAATCCCTCATGGACCTCCAAAACCCAAATCTACCCAGATTTAAAAAAGAAACACACAATAACTGATAGCCATTCAGAATCAAGGAGGATGTGCAAATTTGGAAGGGATTATAGTAACAATTTAATTTAAAAGGTATGCCTACTCTATTTAAAGGAGAATGTAATTTGAAAAGTGATTGTAGAATTCTTACAATTTTAGAAGTTGGGCTGATAAGTTAAGCAGAGATGGAAGAACCAATTTTCTTAGGCTGCCTGTGTTGCTTGAAGTCATTGTTGGCAATGTTCTAGTGGTTTGAGTGGCCCTGGGTTATTTTATTAATGTAAATTTGAAGCTGCGATTTTAACCTGGCCTGTTAGGACACACTGCAAGGCAGTCTCTAAACCCCAACACTTGTTTGGTCATCTTAAATATGGCAATATATTTTGTGAGATATACAGCAGCACTTTTAAATTACTATTCATCTATTAAGCTTTGAGATTTCCCAAATTTCATGGGATCAGAGAGAGTCCATATCCACCCCCTTTAGTACGGTATGTATAGCCTAGTATCTAGCACATTGCTGAACATATCACAGATGGGAGCCCACAGCATGGATTAATTTATGAAAGGTAGTCTAATTACAAATAAACCTTCCTTCCATGACCACCCAATTCCACATAATTCCTTACAGCACCACATTTCTCTATTTGATTTTCTTCAGAGCACTTATCACTAACTCATACCAAAGAATTTCTGGGGTATCCAAGGACAGGATTGTCTCCAAATTTCTGCTTTACCAGGCAGAGGTAGAGGTGCACTTGTTTCTCAATGTGTTACTTGTCTCCTATCAGTCTTTTCCTTTACCTGGTCAACTACATGAGGCCACCTGGCTTATCAAATATCCCCAATATCCTGGAACAGTGTTGGGCAAAAAAAATAAGTGTTCAGTTAATATTTGTTATTTATAATTTAATTAAGCTCCATGGATGAGATGAAAATGTTTATAAATATTATTTTTATTTCCTGGCATGGATTAAATATAAAAATAGTATGTGTCTTTTTTGTGTTTGATGAGCTTCACTAAACCTGTTGGAGGAGTCCTAATTTGCTGAAAACTGTACCCCAAAATAAGAAAAATTTTGCCAGAGGAATCCACATGTAAAAATATCTTCAGAGTATTTGTTATATATTAGGGTCTCCAAAACATATTTGTGGTGATAGGTAATGATATAATAATTACTGGAACATCACACATTTAGATAATACCTGGAAAATATTCCCTAAGTGGAATTAAGTTATATAGTCACACCATGTGTGATACCTAATTGTTTAGTATAATAATATACTTTTAAGGACATTTCTCTACTAATCTCAATAGAAACTCAATGGAAACATCTACCACCAGAAACAGAAATTATCATATATGTCCACTGGCCATGCCAAAAGTTCTTCATCTTAAAATATGCTGTCTTATTTTTAAAACCTGTTCGCTTAGAATTTTGATTTTCACTAAGTCTTCAGTTTTGTAAGATAAAGAAAACATACTCAATACACATTAGGAAGAAAAGAAAAACCACCCACTGTCTATGGATGACTGGCAACCCCAATGAAAAACTCAAATATTTTCTGGCACCCTAAAATACAAGAATAATGACATAATGGCTACTGATTTAATGGCGATGAGAATGTTAGCAACTCATGTTTTTTTGCTAATTATGTTTTATTTTATTGATTATAATCTTTTGTCTAAAATAAGAAATTTTTACCTCATACATTTTCATTGAATTTTTAAACAAATATTTATTAACTATTTAATGTGTTCTTTCTTTTGGGAAATAAGATACATAAAATAATATCTTCCATTTGTAACTTAAGTTTTGGTTAAAAAAAAAAAGAAGGTAAAAGAGTTGTATTTATTTCAGAATTACTAGAAACCTGAGTAGAAAGAAAGCAGAATCTATCTAATCTTAAAAGTAATTATTTCCAACAATCAAACATAATACAGAATGCCAGAACCTCATTCAAATCACAAAAGAATAAATTTAGCTTAGGACTTAATAATAAACTCCAGTTGTATTATTAAAATGCAAAATTTGAAAACCATCCTGCAAAGTGATGAAATGGGCTTTGTTAACAATTGAGTTGTTCAATTTGCCTAAAAACTGAAAACCTTTAGAAACCTCAGAGCTGACTTCCTGACCTTTACTGTATTACAAATAGGCCTGATGTTCAAGATCCTGATCCATTATATGCTTGAATGAGCTCAGTATTTATTGTTCTTTCATATCATTAAAGAGCTAAAAGGTTGGGGAAATGCATAATGTAAAGAAAGGTCAAGTGGTAATCATGGTGTGGAATGCTGTTACATGTGTAACAATAATAATTCTTTAGACTTTATGCGCCCTGGAGAGGAAGTTGTTCAAAATTGTTCACCTACAAAGGTTTATTTTGTGCTAAATATAGCTCAGCCCTCTAAATGGTGGAATTAGCCTGACCTTTCGCTCCTCCGTGTCGGCGATGGCCTTTTCCCGGCTCACTTTCTCCTTCTGAAGCCCGATCTTTGAGATCAGAGCTTCCGCATCCTGATTTCTCAGCTTCAATTCAGCTTCTTGAGAGGCAAGTCTGGCTTTCAGATCTCCCACCTAAAGGAAAAGTCATTATTCCAAAGTAAAATTGGGTTGGTAACAACAAATCCCACATGACTTACTGTTGAGAATGATTCAGGATCCCTAAAAATTTGTATCTTGCATCTGTTTCTGAGAGAGGATACCCAAGAAGGGTGAGGTCTAGGAGAACAGGTCTTCTCCAGGAGACCACCAGGATACACTTGCAGGGTCCTCTCCATGGTGACTCTGCTCTTGTAAACTTAACTTCCTGAAACTTGGAAATTTCCCAGTTCTGTGAAATCCTGTAGTTCTGTAGGGGCTGGAATAGCATCTCCCACTTGATGCAAACTGGCCAATGAGAGGAGTACCTGTGGGGTGGAACTTTTTGACTGTTGATAAAAAGGGAAAGACCAAGCCAGTCAGGGAGTGTGGCCATTTGGAAGTCTATGCCTTAAGCTCCCATTTGGTGAATAAAGCCCTTCCTCTTATAAGCGTGGTGTTTGGGTGCTCTTTCTCTCCACTGGGCTTTGTCTTCCTGCAACATTTTTACCCTGATTTAACTATAGCCTCAACTATAAAAATGCAGTTGTATTTTTTTTTCCACATGCAAATGAACAGAATATTTTCTAATGGTTTTCTGGGATATAGAATCACTGTGTCAGTAGCAACACCAACTAGAGGTTTCTCTTCCTACTTGATTTGTATAGTCAGGGAAATACCAACAGCCTGGTCCTTCCATGCCCCTCTCCCTTCCCATCCTGGGCAGTGGAGGCAATGGGAAGATATGCTTGGTGATGGGCTGGAAGACTCAAACTCTCCAACACAAGACTGCAAGAGGACACAGGTAAATTGAAGGCAGGAATACTCCTTGACTGTTTGCAGACAAAATGGTTGCATATTGAAATGCCTGCTGCTAGGTCTTACCTCTTCCCATAACACATAAAATGCCCCTAATGATTCTTTTTTCACCTCATATGATATTTAATACCTACTAAGATGGCAAATTATATGTGTTCTGTGGGGATCGGTATGATGTGTCCCAAAGTACAGAGAGGGTTGTAAATTGTGTGTCTCCCACTGTCCAACACTGAGTAGCCCCCATCAGAGTTCATGTTCAGGTTCACGTTTGGGGAATGCGGTCTTCCTGAGGCATCAACAAATTCATCTGATAAAAAGAATGATTTTGCTTATTTTTTAGTTGGGATTCCATTAGGTTTAGATGGTACCCCTAGGTTCCCAAGTTTGAAGATCACATAAACAAAAGCAAAAGTGAAGTGCTAGAGAGAAAATATGACTTTATACAAGTGCTAGCAAGAAAATATGACTTGGTTCTCAGGTATATCAGAAAGCAGCTTTCTATGTATATATCTTGGTAATTAACTCTCCATTCCATTTATTTTCTCAAAGAGTAAATGTCACAAAAAAAAAAAAATCACTAAAGCAAAGGGCAATCAAAACCATTAGTTTGACTCAATCGTTAAAGACAAGTCAGTGGTTTTACCTGGTAGAACCACACCCATTACTATAGTCAAGTAATCATGTAATCTCCACTCAACCCAGTTTATTTACACTCTATCTAGAAAGCATGATTACTACTATGACTACTACTTGTACTATAACCAATTTTTTAGCCTCTCTGTGAATCCAGGGTAATTTTTCACAGAGAGCTTTGCTTTCTGTTCTTTTTAGTCATGTGAAACTAGTTATACATCAGGCCACAGTCAAGAGAATCAGCCATTAGGAAAATGCAAATAAAACCATCACATCACCATATGCCTATTAGAATGGTTAAAATATAAGTTACTGATAACATCACATTCTGGCAAGGAAGCTGAGAAATTAGCTAATTTCTTGTTACATTGCTTGTTATAATGTATAATGTCACAGCCATTGTGGAAAATATTTGCCTGTTTATTAAATATAAACATGCAATTATCATACAATTCAATAAATTCACTCTTGGTTATTTGTCCAGGGAAATACATGTATATTCACGTAGAAACCTGAACATTAACTGTTTATAACAGCTTTTTTTTTTTTTTTATTGAGACAGAGTCTCACTTTGTCGCCCTTGGTAGATTGCTATGGCATCATAGCTCACAGCAACCTCAAACTCGTGGGCTCAAGCAGTTTTCTTGCCTCAGCCTCCCAAGTAGCTGGGACTACAGATGTCTGCCACAATGCTTGGCTATTTTGTTTGTTTGTGTGTTTAGCAGGCCCAGGCTAGGTTCTAACCCACCAGCCCCAGTGCATGTGGCTGGCACCCTAACCACTCAGCTATGGGCGCCCCCATAACAGCTTTATATGTAGCCCAATCCCAGAAATAATCTAGATGTTGTTCAGTGGTTGAATGGTTAAACAATCTCTAATATATTCATCCTGTAGAATACTTCACGAATTTAAAAAGGACACATTCTTGATATATCCAGTAACTTGGGTGGATCACAACAGGATCATGCTGAGTAAAGACAGCCAATATCCAGAGGTTACATATTGCTTGACTCCATTTACAAAACATTCTTGAAATGACAAAATTATAGAAATGGAAAGTAAGAACAGGGGTGGCCAGCAACTAGGGATTCAGGATGGAATGAGGGTTCGTGTGGTTACAAAATGCCAACATAAGGAATCCTCATGTTAATGGGATTGTTCTGTGTCTTGACTATGGCAGTGAGTAACCAGATCTACAGATGTGATACAATTGCACAGCACTAGACACACACACATGTACAAGTAAAACTGGAAACCTGAATAAGGTCTGTGGATTACACCAACACCAACTTCCCGGCTTTGACATTATACTATAGTTATGCAACACACTACCAGTGGAGCTATAAGATGCGACACGGGGTTGGTGCCTGTGGCTCAGTGAGTAGGGTGCCAGCCCCATACACAGGAGGTGGTAGCATCAAACCCAGCCCCAGCCAAAAACTGCAAAAAAAAAAAAAAAAAAAAAAAAAGCCAGGCGTTGTGGTGGGCACCTATAGTCCCAGCTACTTGGGAAGCTGAGGCAAGAGAATCACCTAAGCCCAAGAGCTGGAGGTTGCTGTGAGCTGTGATGCCATGACACTCTACCAAGGGTGACAAAGTGAGACTCTGTCTAAAAAAAAAAAAAAAAAAGATGTTACATGGACCTCTCTGTGTTACATTTCACAACTTCCTCTGAATTGATTATCATTTCAACTAAAAAGATAGCGGAAAAACAAAAAGCCATCCAGAAGATTAGAAGGAAACTATGTTATTTCTAATCCCAGTTTCTAAGGAAGCTATTATTTCTGAGCTATTTTAAGTGACTCAAGCCCTGAAGTGAGGCTGTAGCTATGAAGAAAGGTCACTATGGCTATCTGTGATGACCTAAGATGTCATCAAGGGAGGGGTTATTTGGCTATAAAAATGGTTACATCTTTAATGTAAAGAATGACTATTACTAAGGTTTTTTTTTTTTTTTTAAGGGACAGAGTCTCACTTTGTCACCCTCGGTACAGTGCCATGGCGTCACAGCTCACAGCAACCTCCAGCTCTTGGGCTTAGGTGATTCTCTTGCCTCAGCCTCCCGAGTAGTTGGGACTACAGACACCCACTACAATGCCCAGCTAAGTTTCGCCGGTGATGGGTTTGAACCAGCCGCCCTTGGTATATGGGTCTGATGCCCTACTCACTGAGCCACAGGCACCACTCATATTACTAAGGTTTTCAAGTGGCTTTTCTACCCACAGAGAGGTATTCAAAACCTCTATGTGTAGTGGCTTAAGGCAGCCCAGCAGAGAACACACACACTCCAATGTGAAGGTGTCATGAAGGTATCCCAATCGTACACTGTAAGTCTCTCCAGCTCTCCACATAGGAAATCATAATTTGCTTGCAAAATAAATTTATTTTTAAACCTATCAGGGAGCCATTAAATATCCCAGCCATTCTTCCAATATTAAAAGCATTCTATCCACAAATACCTAACGAAAAGGAATCACCTGTAATCCTTTAATCAAGACTTCAATGGACGGGGAGGGGCAAGATGGCTGAATGGAAGTAGCTTCTGACAGAGGCTCCTGTCCAAAAGGAAAGATAACCTCCAGAAACTGCCCAATTGAGCTGAAGACTGGGAGCCCAGCCGAGAGAGAGAAGTGATAAATGCAGGTCACCTCTGAGGCAAGCTGCGACTTCAAGAAACCAAGCTTCAGGCAAAAAAACTGAACTAAAGTTTTCTGCCATTCTGAACTTCCATGACACCCTTCCCCACTTACCTGACGCACCAGAAGCCTGACCTCTGCTGAAACTGAGGGAGGAGGACTTGAGCAGCGCCAACCCTCGCTATCTGCCAGACCAGGCAGCTCACCAGGTAAGAGACTCTGGGGACCCACCAAGACCCCGCCAGCCCCCAGGCCAGGGACTCTGCCAGGACCCCAGTGTGGCTCCGATCCGTGCCCCACAGGGCCTTGAGCCCACCACCTGCAGCGGCCAGGAACTCTGCCGGGACTCCCACGTGGCCCCAATTGGCACCCCACCAGGCCTTGGCCAGCACTAGCAGGGGACAGGAACTCTGCCAGGACTCCCATGTGGTGCTGATCTGTGCCCCGCCCAGCCTCAGCCCGCCGCCTGCTGGGACCACTGCCCAGCTCCAATCTGTGCCCCAGGCCGCCATCCACAGCAGCCAGGAACTCCACTCCACCAGGACCCGCAGGGCAGCCCCCAATGACACCCCAGTGGACCTTGGTCCACCGCCAGAAGTGGCCAGGAGATCACAGTGCAGATCCGTGCCCTGCCTGGCCTTGGCCTGCTGCCCACTGGGACCCTCGCCTGGCTCCAATCCATGCCCCAGGCACACTGCCCACAGCAGCCAGGAACTCCACTCCACTGGGACCCCCGCGCAACTCTGATTGGTGGCCCAGTGGCCTTGGTCCGCTGCCTGCCATGGCCAGGGACTCTGCCAACCCCGCGTGGCTCTGATCTGCACCCTCTGGGACTCAGCACTCTGCCAGTCCTCCTGGCCTGCCATGGCCAGGAATTCCACTAGTACCCTTGCCACGGGTCTCCACATGCCGCCCACACCAGCCAGGGACTCTGCCAGGAACCTGCCAGGCCTCCGCCTCCCTGCTGGGCCAGGAACTCCAGAAGCCACACAACCTGCCTTCTCCCCTACCCTCTCTGCCTATGGACCAGCCCCACCCATCTGGCCAGGGACTCAGGAGGTGGCGCAACCCATGCCCTCCTTTTGGAGCCCTCCTCCCAGCCAGAGACTACTAGAGGCTTGGGCTCTCTTTGCAAAGGCCACCGGGTGCCCCATCCCACGCCCTGCTGCTTGATCTGGGCGTGCCACACTCCGGAGCTGTTCCCGCAGCCAGAACTTCCTGGGTGGGCCAGTCCCAGAGAAGCTACACAGGGTCACGACCTACACAGGTCCAGCAACAACAGAGTGATCCTGCCAGGGTCTGATCTGGGAGAGACACCTCCCCAACTCTGAGGATGGTCATAGGCAGCAGTGAAAAATAATTAGAAAGCGGATCAACAGAAAAACTCTGGCAATACGAATAATCAGAGGAGATCAACTCCCCCAAGGAATGACAAGGTAGATACAGCACAAGATCCCTTGCATAAGCAAATGGCTGAGATGTCAGAAATCAAATTCAGAGTCTGGATAGCAAATAAGATCAGTGGAATGGAGGAAAAGATGGAATCAGAATTTCAAGCAGTAATCCAAAAGATGACCCAAAAGATGTCTCAAGAATTCAACAACAAAATGACCAAACATTTTGACACACTGAGACAAGAAGTTGCAGCCCTCAAAGATCTGAGAAATACAGTAGAAGCCCTCAGTAACAGAATGGAGAAAGCAGGAGAAAGGATTTCTGATATGGAAGACAAAGCTTTCAAATGCTCCTAAACTTCCAAAGAGAAAGAGAAATGGAAGGCAAAAACGGACCATTCTCTCAGACAGCTCTGGGATAACTCAAAGAAAACTAATATTCGCCTTATAGGGATACCTGAAAACAATGAAGTGGCATCACAAGGCACAGAGTCTCTTCTTTATGAAATGATAGAGAATATTCCAAACATGCCAAGAGATTCTGAAATTCAGATAGCAGACAGGTTCAGAACCCCAGCACGACTCAACCCGAATAAGACATCCCCCAGGCACATCATAATTAACTTCACGAAAGTTAATATGAAGGAGAAAATTCTGAAAGCAGCCAGACGTAAGAAATCTATTACCTACAAGGCGAAGAATATTAGAATAACTGCAGATCTCTCTGATCAAACCTTTCAAACTAGAAGAGAATGGTCATCGACTTTTAATCTCCTAAAACAAAAGAAATTTCAACCCAGGCTCTTGTACCCAGCTAAACTGAGTTTCATTTATGATGGAGAAATTAAATACTTTAATGACATCCACATGTTGAAGAACTTTGCTATAACTAAACCAGCTCTCCAGGATATTCTCAGACCTATCCTCTATAATGACCAGCTTAATCCTCCACCACAAAAGTAAACTCACTCAGAAACTTTTTATCAAATTTCCACAGTGATGAAAGGATTAAAAATGTCCACTGGACTTTCTAAAGATTTATCATTGTTTTAAATTAATGTGAATGGTTTAACTTGCCCTCTAAAGAGGCACAGGTTGGCTGACTAGATACAAAATCTCAGGCCAGATATCTGCTGCATACAAGAATCTCATCTTACCTTAAAAGATAAATTTAAAGAATCAATGTGAAGGGATGGTCATCTATATTCCAGGCAAATGGAAAACAGAAAAAAGCAGGTGTTGCAATCTTGTTCGCAGACACAATAGGCTTTAAACCAACCAAAGTAAGGAAGGATAAAGACAGACATTTCATATTTGTTCAAGGTACTACTCAATATGATGAGATTTCAATTATTAATATTTATGCACCCAACCTGAATTCACCTCAATTTATAAGAAAAACTCTAATAGACATGAGTAACTTGATTTCCTCCAGCTCCATCTCCAGCTGGAGATTTTAATACTCCTTTAGCAGTGTTGGATAGATCCTCCAAAAAGAA
>CAUYRH010133173.1:0-13037 GCA_963574655.1 Perodicticus potto
TGCCTCCACCTCCCAAGTAACTGGGACTGCAGGCGCCCACCACAACGCCCGGCCATTTTTAGGTTACAGCCGTCGTTGTTTGGCGGGCCCAGGCTGGATTCGAACCTGCCAGCTCAGGTGTACATGGCTGGTACCTTAGCTGCTTGAGCCACAGCGCCAAGCCCCCAGCTAGTTTTTGTTGTTGTTATTGTAGTTGTTTTTTTGGCAGGCCCGAGCTAGGTTCGAACCCACCAGCTCCAGTGTATGTGACTGGCACCCCAGCCGCTGAGCTACAGGCAATGAGCCCTTGCTAGCTGTTTTATCCCAAGCAAGTAATTATCAAAGTCTTGCTTTCCTCACTGTGTAATTGGATTAAATAACAGAAGTTCAACCCAGACTCACTTAAAGGTAAGCCTTTAGGCTGACATAACTCCCATAACTTGATTTCCAGAGACAGGTCAGCTTCAAATTGGTTGTGATGGGACGCCTGGCTCCATTCCTCAATTCCTCCAGGATTTTCTTGCGCTGCTCTCCACGCATCAGTACTATTCTCAAGATTGCTGCCAGGAATCAGCCAGGGCTACAGACTTGCTCATTTATATCCAGAAAGAGAGAGCACCTTTTCTCACATCTCTTTTCACGACAAGAAGCTTTATCCTACTGGTCCTAATTGGCCTAAGCCTGCCCATCCCTGATCTAGCCACAATGAAGAAAGAAGGAATTGCTATTAATATTAGCTTAGAGCCGTGGTTCTCAACCTTCCTAATGCCGCGACCCTTTAATATAGTTCCTGTGGGTCGCGACCCACAGGTTGAGAACCACTGGCTTAAAGAGTCCTGCCCTGGAGTTGCTTTCATTTCCTCAGAATAAACTGGGTGTGGGGAGTCATCACATCATAACTCCATTGCCAGGCTGGGATGAAGATTTAATTTAATGTACATAAAACACCTGGCACATAAAGCATGAGATAAGCCACAGCTATTATTAATTTCACTCCAGGGATTTTGTCCAAGTCAACTAAATAACATCTTGCTATTAATATTAATCGCAAGCCTGTCTTATTCCAAAAAAAAAGATTGAAGACTACTATTACTTTTTGTTGGCCCCTATCCATCTCTTCCAACCCATTCCTATTGCTACTGCCCTGGTCTCATTCATTTATTAAATAGTTATTTGCTCAACAAACATTCAGTGAGTTAGTATCAACTTTATGCCAGGTTTTTTGCTAAAAACTAAGAATTCCAAAATGAATAAGATTCAAGTAAATTGTTCACTGCCTGGATCAGTAACAGCCGCTCAAACAATTACAGCACATTATGAGAGGTGATATAATAGATATGTGTGCAAATATTCTAAGCATGCCAGGAAGTGGAGGGAGAGCTGCTAGCTGTGGGGAGGGGTCACTGGAAGGCTAAACAAAATGATAAGTTTTGGATTGGGTCTCGATGGATGAACAGAAGGTCACCCGGCTGCTGCAGAGTCTTCACTACTTTTCTCACTCCAAGTTGTCTTCTACTGTGTCAGGACTCTCCATCCATTGCAAGTGACAAGACTGAGACCCTGTAATTGGGACTCTGTCATAAGGAAAAAAGATAATATATCGTCTCATGTAAAAGAACCATCCAAAAGGTTGGGTGGACTTAGGGTATGATATATCACTCAGTTTCTCACTGCTTGCTGATTTTGCTTCTTTGATTAGGGGTTTTAGCCAATGGGTGGCTCTTGGCATATCCAGGCTTTTTTTTTTTATTTTTGAGACAGATCCTCAAGCTGTCACCCTGGATAGTGTGCTGTGGCATCACAGCTCACAGCAACCTCCAATTCCTAGGCTCAAGCAAGTCTCTTGCCTCTGCCTCCCAAGTAGCTGGGACTACAGGCGCCGGCCACAACGCCTGGCCATTTTTTGGTTGCAGCCGTCATTGTTGTTTGGCTGGCCCAGGCTGGATTCAAACCTGCCAGCTCAGGTGTACGTGGCTGGCGCCTTAGCCGCTTGAGCCACAGGAGGCACTGAGCCTTTTTTTTTTTTTTTTTGAGACAGGTCTCAATCTGTCGCCCTGGGTAGAGTACCTTAACGTCACAGCTCATATCAACCTCAAACTTCGGGGCTCAAGCGATTCTCCTGCTCAGCCTCCCTAGTAGCTGGGACTACAGGCTTCTGCCACAACGCCCGGCTATTTTTGTTATTGTAGTTGTCATTGTTGCCTTAGTTGGCCCAGGGCGGGCTTGAACCCGCCAGCCTCAGTGTATGTGGCCGGCACCCTACCCACTGAGCTACAGGTGCTGCCCCCTATATCCAGGCTTTACTTTCTCCTAGGTTGAAGCCAAGCAGAGAGGAAACCAAGCCTCTTCCACAGATGTCCCAGGAAAATAGACCCTTTGGCTTTGATTGGGTCATGTCCCATTCCTGAACAAATCACTGGGGAATACTGTGCTGTTCTGATTGGTTAGACCTCCATCACATGCTCCACCAAGAATATCTCTTTCGTTGGCTGAGCTCTCTCTGACCTCCCCAACAGCTTGGAGAATATTCTCATGTTTAGCCTGTCAACAAGCATAGAAGTGGTGTCACTCAGTGTGAAATTAATGAAAGAAGGAAGAGAGGGTGACAAACAGTCCAGGCACCCTCTGTAGGTAATGGGAATAGACTCTGCATAGTCTGGCGTTCAAAGCCTTTGAAACTCTATAGTCTGACTCTTTAGCTGAGTCTTTACTCAGCCTTGTAAGTATCTGTGTGGACTTGAGCAAGTCACTTAAACTTGTTCTTCATAAAATGGGAAGAATTCTACCACCTGCTTAACTAATGGATACTTACATCAACCAGGTTCTATCAGGAAACTTAAGTCAGGATTTAAAGAATTGACAAAGATACTGTTTAAAAAGAGCAAAGCGTTCCAGTCCTAGGCACTTTGGCAGCCAAGGGTCACAGTGCAGATAAGGCCAAGTCCAAGGAACATGCTACACACAACCAGTCCCAAAAGTGGGACAAAATGGCATCAAGAAGACAAAGATATGAATTTCTTAAGAGAGTGGATCCCAAGTTCCTGAGGAACATGCACTTTGCCAAGAAACACAAGAAGGACCCGAAGAAGATACAGGCCAACAATGCCAAGGCCATGAGTGCATGCGCTGAAGCTATCCAGGCCCTCGTAAAGCCCAAGGAGGTTAAGACCAAGAACCCAAAGGATGCCAGCCACAAACTCAGTTGACTTGCCTACATTACCCACTCCCTGTATGGGAAGTGTGCTCGGGCACACATTGCCAAGGGTCTCAGATTCTGCAGGCCAAAGGCCAAGGATCAAACCAAAGGCTAATCTGCGGCTTCATCTACAGTTCCAGCTTTGGTTCCAGCTCAGGCTCCCAAAGGTGCCCAGGCCCTCACAAAGTCTTCACAGTAGGCATCTGTCTGCCATCATAAGGACAAAAGGACGGTGTGACTTCTAGGCTGTTGTCTGCATGGGTCTGGGGTCCTCCTGTGCTATTTGCACGAATAAACATAAGGCAAGAAAAAAATAAAAAAGAGCAAAGCATAAGGAACCCCTACCAAAACAAACAAACAAAAGAAAAGGAACCCCTACTAAGGATACCACAATATCCCATGTCTAGCAGCAGGAATATTAGTGCTCTTAAGCTTCAAGGAACAAGAGAAAGAACTGTTGCCAGAATCTGAAAACGAAGAATGTTGTAAGAGTAGCTGAGGGAAGCAGCCAGCCAAGGTGAGAAAGACAGTAGAATAAACATTCTGTCCTCATTCTCCTCCGACTCTCTAATCTCCTACTGGGGGTCCCCACTGGGTAGATCTAACTGCAAGCTCGAGAGCAAGGGATGATGTAGTTCATAGCAGTCAACCTCCTGAGACAGGGCAAGGTAGAGAAAGGAGAGCATGACTCCCCAGGGGGCAGATGGAGGAGATCCATTACTGCAGTGAAGCCTATCAAATGTTTACAACTGTGCAAGTACAAGAGAGGATAATACTCTCCCCCACTCCTTACAGTTGGATAGAACTATACCTTCTGGGTGGAAGTGACATGTGTCACTTCTGGGCCAGAGCATTTCATTGCCTGTGCAAGTGCATCTGATTCTGTTCTTCCCCCATCATGGTGAACCCTGAAACATCTTATTAAGATAGTGGCATCAGGACATGGAGTGACTGCATAGGCAGAACCCCTTACTGGCCTGCACCAGACCAACAGAATGAACAATAAATCAACTTTTGTGATTTGAGGCACTGAGATTCGGGGGTGATTTATTACTATAATATAACCTGGCCTGGCTCGCCTGGTACACATAATCATGTGTGATAACTGGTCGGCAAAGATAGTCCCTCCCTATACCATGTCTCTCAATATTCACATCTTTATGTAGGCTTCTGCCTTTGAATCTGAGCTGGTCCTATAAATTCACTTTTCAACAATGATATGAAGTAGAATGGAGCTTGACTTCCAAGGTTAGATCATAAAAATCTTTAGAGCTTTTGCCTGGGTCTCTTGGACTATTGTCTCTGGGGCAAGCCAGCCACCATGTAAGAAGTCCAATTTCTTCAGAATGCCATACTGTGAGGGGATCTGGCTAGCCAAGTGGGAAGATAACATTAAGAAGGTGCTCCTGGCTCGGCGCCTGTGGCTCAACGGGCTAAGGCGCCAGCCAAGTACACCTGAGCTGGCGGGTTCGAATCCAGCCCAGGCCGCCAAACAATAATGACGGCTGAAACCAAAAAATGGCCGGATGTTGTGGCAGGCGCCTGTAGTCCCAGCTACTTGGGAGGCTGAGGCAAGAGACTCGCTTGAGCCCAGGAATTGGAGATTGCTGTGAGCTGTGATGCCACGGCACTCTATCCAGGGTGACACCTTGAGACTCTGTCTCAAAAAAAAAAAAAAAGTGCTCCTGACCAGCTTCCTTCTGCTGCAGGTAGCCCAGCAGAGGTGCCAGATGTGTGCATAAAGAGGCTATCTTGGATGGTTGAGCTCAGCTGTGACTTCTGAAGACTCCAGCTCTCTTACTGTACCCACATGAGAGACCTCAAATGAGAACCCCCCAGCTAAGCCCAGTCAATCTTAAGAACTGTTGGCTTAGCACCTGTGGCTCAACGGGCTAAGGTGCCAGCCACGTACACCTGAGCTGGCAGGGGTTCTAATCCAGCCTGGGCCCGCCAAACAACAATGTCAGCTGCAACCAAAAAATGGCCGGGCGTTGTGGCGGACACCTGTAATCCCAGCTACTTGGGAGGCGGAGGCAAGAGACTCGCTTGAGCCCAGAAATTGGAGGTTGCTGTGAGCTGTGATGCCACGGCACTCTATCCAGGGTGACAGCTTGAGGCTCTGTCTCAAAAGAAAAAAAAAATCTTCAGAACTGTTAAAGTTAATAATATATTGTTGTTTTAAGTCATTAAGTTTGGAGGCAGTTTGTTTTATAGTGTTATATAACCAGAACACTATAGTAAGAGTCTGTCCTTAAAGGGAAATGATAATGAACTATCACAGCTCATTTCTTGTAGGAATATGGAAAATCAGTTGTCCATAACCCCAACAAACCAACCAACCAATGGGCAACCCCCTGGCATTGAGCCCTGGCCCACAATCTGTTGACTATGTCCTTAAAAGACCGGAAATGCCTTAGGCTCAAGTCCCTTGAGACCACTCCCCATCCAACCCCAAGACAGACAGACACACATCTCCCAAGAGCTTCAGTGAGCCCCAGGCAACTTTCAGATTGTGAGGCTCCTTAGCTTGAACCCAACCTCCCACTTTCACCTTTTTGCTAATTGTTGGAATCAATAGATTTCCCTTGGCATGTAAATCTTTGGAAGAAATTATGAAGCAATAAAGCAGGAATATACATTTTTTTTTTTTGAGACAGAGCCTCAAGCTGTCACCCTGGATAGAGTACCGTAGCACCACAGCTCACAGCAACCTCCAATTCCTGGGCTCAAGTGAGTCTCCTGCCTCTGCCTCCCAAGTAGCCGGGAATACAGGCGCCCGCCACAACGCCCAGCCATTTTTTGGTTTCAGCTGTCATTGTTGTTTGGCAGGCCCGGGCTGGATTCGAACCTGCCAGCTTAGGTATACGTGGCTGGCACCTTAGCCCATTGAGCCACAGACGCCGAGCCAGAAATATACATTATTAATAGAAAAAAATCTATTACAATACCTCAATTCTGAACAGTGTGTGTAATAGTTATTTTTATGTAGATTATTTCCCGGACAAGATCTCAATTTAGGAAATTCAGTGTGTCATTGAACAGTAATAGTTTTTTTAAATGGCGAACAAAAATAGGATAATGAAAGGTCACAAATAAATCCAAAAACATGATGTGACAAAAGAAAAGATGAGTCCTGGTCTTCAGACAAATAAATATAATTTGAGGGCAAAATATCTCTATCTTATATGCAGATTAGAACTAATGAAAAATAAATTCAGAAAACTGAAAGGACAACTTTTTTTTTTCTTTTTTGAGACAGAGTCTCAAGCTGTCACCCTGGATAGAGTGCTGTGGCATCACAGCTCACAGCAACCTCCAATTCCTGGGCTCAAGCGTGTCTCCTGCCTCCGCCTCCCAAGCAGCTGGGACTACAGGTGCCCGCCACAATGCCTGGCCATTTTTTGGTTGCAGCCGTCATTGTCGTTTGGCGATCTCAGGCTATATTCGAACCCGCCGGCTCAGGTGTATGTGGCTGGCGCCTTAGCCCGTTGAGCCACAGGCACCGAGCCAGGACAACTTATTTTGAAGCAGATGATGAATGAGGAAATAAACCTAGGGCTGTAATGAAGGAAGATATAAAAAAGAATCATTAAATGATACAGCTACAATATAATCAAAGGCTTAAATACAGGTGCATCCCAGGTGTCAGCTGTTTCTTTGTCCTCTGACTCTTGGTTACTCTCATTTTTGCCTATTATCATATCAACCTGGATACAAAACGCAGCACATCTTGGGGCGGTGCCTGTGGCCCATCAAGTAGGGCGCCAGCCCCATATACCGAAGGTGGCGGGTTCAAACCCAGCCTCGGCCAAACTGCAAAAAACAGAAAAATAGCCAGGCGTTGTGGCAGGCGCCTGTAGTCCCAGCTACTCAGGAGGCTGAGGCAAGAGAATCGCCTAAGCCCAGGAGATGGAGGTTCCTGTGACCAGTGTGATGCCATGGCACTCTACCAAGGGCGATAAAGTGAGACTCTGTCTCTACAAAAAAAAAAAAAAAACAACACAGCGGCTGGTATTGGCCTTTTACGAGAGACGTCTCACCATTTTGGAATGATTCTGGTCACCAAGACAGTAAGATCACATCCCCACCCCCCAGCCATCACTTTGATAAGTAAAACCATCCCACGTTTTTTTTTTTTTTTAAGAGACAGAGTCTCACTTTATTGCCCTCAGTAGAGTGCTGTGGCGTCAAGCCCTCCAACTCCTGGGCTTAGGTGATTCTCTTGCCTCAGCCTCCCAAATAGCTGGGACTATAGGTGCCAGAATGCCCGGCTATTTTTTTGTTGCAGTTTGGCCGGGGCCAGGTTCGAACCCGCCACCCTCGGTATATGGGGCCAGTGCCCTAGCCCCTGAGCCACAGGCATTGCCCATCTGATATTTTCAATGCTTCTGGGGGCCGCAACCCTTAACTGAGAACCCCAACACTAAAGCAATAGGGAGCTACCTTTACTGAAAATTTCATAAGGGTACAGAATAGAGGAATTACATCACACACCCCATAGCAAACAGTTTAAAACTTTTCTGCTTTTTCTCCCCCACTTTCTGCTTTTTTCCCCACAATCCTTCAACAACTGTGTTGCCACTAGATCTTTTTTTCTTGAGCTCCTCATCTCTCATAATACCCACCTATCTAGGTCATCTATTCTCCCTCCAGAATTTCACTCCAAGCCTCAAATTTCTCTCCCCACTATTACACAGAGATGGGACTCAGCGAGGCTACCCCTGTATTTGCACATCCACATTCATGGTGCTCAGTAAAGCAAAGAGCCTTCACATTAACAGAACTCAACACTCTTAGATGGTGGCTTATCCACATCTCTGGTTACCTGAATACACCTTGAAATCTCATCCCTCCGTCCCAAATGCCCCATCAGCTGTATTTGCTCTGGAGAAGTATGACAAATAAGATCATCATCTTGTTACACAGGAAGAGTATAGATAATGCAAGGGGCATCTATTTTTTTGCCCCTTCTTGATAATCCAAATTTTCCTATGAAGGACAATCCTTCCTTTACACGCTATTCTTCAGTTCTTTTTTTTTTTTTTTCTTGGTTACAGTTTTTGACTGGGATCAGGTTTGAACCCACCACCTCTGGTATATGGGGCTGGTACTCTACTCCTTGAGCCACAGGCGCCACCCTACACACTATTCTTGAAAGTTGGATGGGACTGATTCTACTCCTTGGTGTCAGGGGTGAACCTGTGACCCAAGATAATATGGTTTCCATTCATTTACTAACAAAACCAATGCTGTGAAAACAACCTTATGATATACATATGTAAGTTTGCAGGTATGTCGATAGGATAAATTCTCAAAAGTGAGATTGCTGGATTTGAACGATAAATGTCTTTGTTTCTGATGGATTTTGTGAAATCACCCTCCACAGGAGTTGTGCACTCCTACCAGTAACACAGAGAGTACCTATTTCCAAATAGATGGGCTGACAAGATATATTGTCAAATTTCTGGATTTTTGCCAATCTAAGAGGCAAAAAAATGGTATATCAATGTCATTACAAATTTTTTTGTGAATTATTTACATTACTCTTTTCTATTGAGTTACTGAGCTTTTTCATCTCAGTTTCTAGGAGTTCTTGTTTAATAGGGAGGTCACTTGTGAAATTACTTACAAATATTTTTCTCAGATTATCTTTTGATTTTGCATATTTTTCCATGAATAAGTTTTTTAATTTTTTTTTTATAGTTGAATGAAACAATTATTTATGGCTTCTGGATTTTGAGTCATGTTAGAAAGGATACTTCCAGCTGGGTGCCCATAGCACAGTGGTTATGGCGCCAGCCACATACACCAAGGCTGGTGGGTTAGAACCCTGCCCAGGCCTGCTAAACAACAATGACAACTGCAACAAAAAAATAGCCAGGCATTGTGGCGGTTGCCTGTAGTCCCAGCTACTTGGGAGGCTAAAGCAAGAGAACTGCTTTAACCCAGAGTTTGAGGTTGCTATGAGTTGTGATGCCGTGGCACCTACTGAGGGTGACATAGTGAGACTGTCTCAAGGAAAAAAAAAGAAAGAAAGAAAGAAAAGAAAAAGAAAGGATACTTCCATGCTGAAGTTATAAGGAAATTTGTCCACACTTTCTTCAAGTACTTTAATAGTTAAAAAAAAAAAAAAAAACACACACACACAAAATAGGTAGGCAAGGTGCCATGGCTCCCACCTGTAATCCCAGCATTCTGGGAGGTCGAGGTGGGTAGATCACTTGAGCTCATGAGCTGGAGAACAGCCTAAGCAAGAGTGAGACCTCGTCTCTAAAAAACAGCCGGAGCTCGGCATCTGTGGCTCAAGCGGCTCAGGCGCCAGCCACATACACCTGAGCTGGCGGGTTCGAATCCAGCCCGGGCCTGCCAAACAACAATGACAGCTGCAACCAGAAAATGGCCGGGTGTTGTGGTGGGCGCCTGTAGTCCCAGTTACTTGGGAGGTGGAGGCAGGAGACTCATTTGAGCCCAGTAATTGAAGGTTGCTATGAGCTGTGATGCCACAGCACTCTATCCAGGGAGACAGCTTGAGGCTCTGTCTCAAAAAAAATATAAATAAATAAATAAATAAATAACAGCCAGGTGTTGTGGTGGGCTCCTATAGTCCCAGCTACATGGGAGGCTGAGGCAGGAGGATTACTTGAGCTGAAGAGTTTGAGGTTGCTGTGAGCTACGATGCCATGGCACTCTACCAGGAGCAAGAAAGTTTGACTCTGTCAACAACAACAACAACAAAAAAACCCAAAAGAGGACGGCACCTGTGGGGTAGGGTGCCGGCCCCATGTACTGAGGGTGGTGGGTTCAAACCTAGCTCCGGCCAAATTGCAACAGAAAAATAGCAGGGCGTTATGGAAGAAACCTGTAGTCCCAGACACTGGGGAGGCTGAGGCAAGAGGATTGCTCAAGCCCAAGACTTTGAGGTTGCAGTGAGCTATGATGATGCCACAGCACTCTACCCAGGGTGACAGAGTGAACTTCTGTCGCAAATTACAAGCAAATAACAAGAAAAAAAAAACAGGTAAATCTTTGATCTACTTGGAGTCTATTTTGGTATACAGCGTGAGGTATGAATCCAGACTGTTGAGACAAGAAGAACCAAACCCAACCCAAAGAAGGGACAGACTAAGGTGACTCCGAAAGAGGCAGAAAGAGGCAAAGCCAGTTGCCAGACCTGATGCATGGAACAAAAGAAGCGCCCAGAGCTGGGGAAGTTTAAACTCTAGGATGCAGGAGGCAACACAATGTCCCAGCAAGAGTGATAGCAAAAAGCAGAATCAGGTGGCAAATCTAAGGTTCCACCCAGCAGGGAACAAGGAGACCAGAAAAAGGGACTGAAAAGCTTCTTCTACACTGCAGACAAAGCCTGCCTGACCTTCAGGAAATCCTGTGGCTCCAACCCTCCTGGGTCTCAAGGTCACCATTATGCGGAGACAGATGGGAGAGAGTCCTAACTTCAAAAAGTACTTATTCTGGGCGGTGCCTGTAGCTCATCGAGTAGGGCGCCGGCCCCATATACTGAAGGTGGCAGGTTCAAACCCGGCCTCGGCCAAACTGCTAAACAAAACTAGCCGGGCGTTGTGGCAGACGCCTGTAGTCCCAGCTACTCGGGAGGTTGAGGCAAGAGAATCTCCTAAGCCTAGGAGTTGGAGGTTGCTATGAGGTGTGTGACAGCACTCTACTGAGGGTGACAAAGTGAGACTCTGTCTCTAAAAAAAAAAAAAATGCTTATTCTTTTTTTTTTTTGGTAGAGCCAGAGTCTCATTTTATCACCCTTGGTAGAGTGCCGTGGCGTCACACAGCTCACAGCAACCTCCAACTCCTAGGCTTAGGCGATTCTCTTGCCTCAGTCTCCCGAGTAGCTGGGACTATAGGTGCCTGCCACAATGCCTGGCTATTTTTTTGTTGCAGTTTGGCCCGGGGTTGGGTTTGAACTCGCCACCCTCGGTATATGGGGCCGGGGCCCTACTTACTGAGCCACAGGCGCTACTCCCAAAAGTACTTATTCTCTTTTTTTTTTTTTACAGTTTTTTTGGCCAGGGCTGGGTTTGAACCCACCACCTCCGGCATATGGAGCTGGCACCCTACTCCTTTGAGCCACAGGCGCCACCATCCTTTATTCTTAAAGGGGAATCACAAATCCTAATAAAAGGCCAAAAGCTTGGGGCGGCGCCTGTGGCTCAAAGGAGTAGGGTGCCAGCCCCATATATCAGAGGTGGCGGGTTCAAACCCAGCCCTGGCCAAAAACTGCAAAAAAAAAAAAAGGCCAAAAACAGAATAAGGGTCAATGAAGTATGATGAAGTATGAGCAATAAATTCTGACCAGGAGTCAGAATTTGAGCTGAGCCTTAAAAATTTGGTGAGCTTTTAACAGATGGAGAATTATTAATTGCAATAGCATTAATTGCACAGATCATCTTAGGGAAAAGTGGCATCTTTATGCTGTTCACCTTTCTCTTTCTAGTATAAACCTGCCATTCTATGAGTTCTATTCTTCTTCTTTTTATTTGTAGAGACAGAGTCTCACTTTATCACCCTCAGTAGAGTGCCATGGCATCACACAGCTCACAGCAACCTCCAGCTCCTGGGTTTAGGCGATTCTCTTGCCTCAGCCTCCCAAGTAGCTGGGACTACAGGCGCCTGCCACAATGCCAGGCTATTTTTCTGTTTTGCAGTTCGGCCGAGGCGAACCTGCCACCTTTGGTATATGGGGCCGGCGCCCTACTCGATGAGCCACAGGCGCTGCCCTAGTTCTAGTCTTCTTTCGCATCATTCAGCAGCATTTTAAAGTTTCCTTCATCTACATTTTATGCATTTCTTGTTAAGTCTATTCGTAGGTCCATTACCTTTTTTTTTTTTTGGCCAAGTTTGGGTCTGAACCTGCCACCTTCAGTATATGGGGCCAGCACCCTACTCACTGAGCCACAGGTGGCACCTAGGGCCATTACCTTTTGTGTTGCTATTGCAAACAGGCTCGCCACTTCCATTATTCCTCTAAGTGGTTTGTGTTGGTATAAATAGGGAAGCTATTGATTTCCTTATTTTAATTTTAGACCCTGCTAACTATTTTTATTGTTTGTTTTGCAACACTCACTTAAGTTTTCCAGATATAAAACTGTATCATCTGCAAATCATGTTAATTTTATTTCCCTTTTTCCGTTTTCTAGAGATGACTAGTTTTTTGTTTTTTGTTTTTTGTTTTTTTTGAGACAGAGTCTCACTATGTCACCCTCAATAGAGCACCGTGGTGTCACAGCTCGAAGCAACCTCCAACTCTTGGGCTTAAGCGATTCTCTTGCCTCAGTCTCCCAAGTAGCCGGGACGCCTGCCTATTTTTTGTTGTTGCATTTGGTTAGCTGGCCCGGGCAGGGTTCTAACCTGCCACCTTTGGTGTATATGGCTGGTGCCGTAACCACTGTGCTATGAGCGCCAAGCCAAGATGACTAAATTGAAATGCTTCCACCTTGGCTCTGCACCTGTGGCTCAAGCGGCTAAGTCCCCAGCCACATACACCTGAGCTGGCAGGTTCGAATCCAGCCAGGGCCCGCCAAGCAACAATGACGGCTGCAACCAAAAAATAGCTGTGGCGTTGTGGTAGGCGCCTGTAGTCCCAGCTACTTGGGAGGCAGAGGCAGGAGAATCGCTTGAGCCCAGGAGTTGGAGGTTGCTGTGAGCTATGATGTCACGGCACTCTACCCAGGGCAACAGCTTGAGGCTCTGTCTCAAAAAAAAAAAAAGAAATGCTTCCACCTTACACTCTCTAGTGGGGAGGAAAAGGAAAGAAATTTGCATTCACTGTCCTTGTCATATGTTCTTTCCTCTGCCACACCCCTCTCTCTCTATGTAGCAGATTCCTCTTACTCTT
>CAUYRH010133174.1:0-18022 GCA_963574655.1 Perodicticus potto
TTCATATAGTGATTAAAAGGCCATGAAGGCTATGCTAAATAGTTCAATGAAAATATTTCAGATTGTATATGAAGTCAGCACATTGTGCCCCATGATTGCACCAATGTACACAATTATGATTTAATAAAAATTAAAAAAAAAAAACGTAGAAAAAAGGTTCATATTTCGCTTCAAAGCTCCCTGGTATTCTTTCTAGAAGAATCCCATTTTTAAAAGAAGTCCTTCTCATGCCCTTTCCCCCTAACAAAACCCTAAAACATGGTAAAATATAAAACAAAAATCTCAGTGAGATGGCTTTAGGCCAGTGATTTTCAACTGGTGAACCGTGAGAGGATCTTAGGCGTGCTATGAAAAATTTTAGAGATCTTGTGCGGCACCTGTGGCTCAAAGGAGTAGGGCGCCAGCCCCATATACCGGAGGTGGCGGGTTCAAACCCAGCCCCGGCCAAAAAAATAAAAAAATTTTAAGGTTCATTAACTAATTTTCAAAAGAAGTTCAAAGCACAATAAGTGTATTTTGTTTTTTTCACTCTTCCTTTCGATCAACATAATTTAAATGCTGTGGAAGTTTAACGATAGGTTCAAGTGTGCAGTGAGATAAAAAAAGGTTGAAAATTAATGATCTAGGCTACTTAGAGTTGTCCTCTCAATGGAAAAACTAATGTTTGATAATGGCTTACTCTGTGCCAGGCGGTGTACTTTATATCAATCATCTCATTCTCTCATCCCTATGCCCCTGGAAGAGTTGTTATGCACTGTAAGTGTGATCCCACCAATCACCCTCCCTCCACTCACCCTCCCCCCTTCCCCTCCCCTCCCTTGCCCCTTTCCCCATTTCTTGTGCTATAACTGGGTTTTAGCCTTCATATGAAAGCTATAGATTAGCTTCATAGTAGGGCTGAGTAATTTGGTACTTTTTCTTCCATTCTTGAGTTCCTCCTACAGTTGAGGAAACTAAGGCCCAGAACAGACACATTCTTGTCTCCAAATACGTAGTTGACAACCAGTAAAATTCTGAAGCAAAACATTAATCTATGTATTTTTCAATAGGGAAAGAATCCTAGCGTAAACCATGAAAAGAACTTATTTTCATAATCCAACCTTAATCTTATAACAGACATATGCCCAGCATTTGTTATGATTCCTTCATCGTGTCTATTTTTAACTGTTCCCACCGTTTCACTGGCAAGCAGAGCCTCAGTCAAATGCCACTCAAGCTGTCAGGGTAATGTTCTTCCTTTCTCTGTTAGGTTTTGACTTTCAGTTACTGCAATTCTAGCACTTTTAGTGGCTGAGTCTTCACTTACCTGGCCTAAGGTTTTTGCCTTTATAAAAGGAGATAGGAACAAATGCTTACTATTTTCTAAATCTCTAAGAATATAGTAGGACACAATTTAAAACAGAATTATCTAGGATTTAATGACACGTTTGTGGATCTCCTTTTTTTCCCCATCAGGCTAGCAAAAATTTTGATAATTATCTTTTTCTTTTCATTGAGATAAATTTCATATAACATAAGACTATTTTAAAGCGTACAATTCAGTGGCGTTTAGCCCATTCATAGTTTTGTCTAACCATCACCTCTATCTCATCCTGAAACATGTTTATCACTCTAAGAGGAAAATTATTTGAAATTGGAAAGTGGGACTCCTTTAACTTTGTTCTTCTTTTTTCAAGATTGTTTTGGCTATTTGGGCTCCCTTGCAACTCCATATGAATTTTAGGATCCCCTGCTCTATTTCTGCCCAAAAAAAGGAAAAAAAGAACCAGAAAAAGGGAGGGAAAGGTAAGGAAGGGATAAGAGAAAGAGAGAGAGAAAGAAAGAAAGAAAACTTGTTAAAGTCTTGATAAGATGGCTTTGGGAAATTCTGACATCTTAATGACATTGAGTGTTCTAATCTATGAATATCAGATATCTTTCCATTTATTTAATTATTCAATTTTTCTCAATAATATTGTAGTGCACAAGGCTTGCACCCTCTGTAATTTATTCTTTTTGGTGCTATTGTGGCTAAAATTTGTTTTATTAATGTCAATTTCAGATTATTTACTGGTAATGTATAAAAAAAAACTGATTCTTATGTGTTAGCATGGTATCTTACAATATTGCTGAATTTGTTTATTAGCTCCGCTAGTTTTTTTTTTTTTTTTTTTAAGAGATTCTTCAGGCTTTATTGCATATAAGAGAATGTCATTTCCAAAATGAGGTAATGTTATATCTGCCTTTCCAATTTGTTCTTTTTTTTCCCCCCTCTTCTTCCTTTCCAATTTGGATGACCTTTATTTATTTATTTATTTTTCTTGCCTAATTGCTCTGGAGTACAATAATGGGCTGAAGTAGTGAGAGTGGGTATCTTTCTCCTGATCGTCATGGAAAAGCTTTTATTCTTTCATTTTTAGTCTGGTGTTAGCTATGGGTTTTCATGAGTGCTCTTTATCATTGTCGAGGAAGTTTCTTTTCATTCTTACTTTAATTATTTTCAATGGTATGGCTACTACAGGGGTAGCCCTATAATAAGATTACCCTACTTGTCTACATTCTGAAGTGCCACCTCCAGAATATGGGGCCGGCACCCTACTCCTTTGAGCCACAGGCGCCGCCCTACTAATACATTTTTAAATATTCCGAATAATCCATTTTTCTGTTTCACATCTCAGACCTTATTTTGTAGAATAATGGTTTTATTATAGGGTAGGTCCAAGGTTTTTTTTTTTTTCATAATTTACTAAATACATGCAATTAATAAATAATCATCTCTTGAGAGTCCTGATATTACTGGAAGGGGGAGAAATTACCCCACGTATCTAAAAGCAAGAGACATTTACAGTTGTAGAACTGAGCTTTCCCTAATTATTGAATAAATTATTAATACTTTGCATTCATTTGCTTCAGTAAACTAGGCCATATAAATCTAGTCATTGTCTTTATCCTTGGTCACAAAGAAGTTTATGTTAATCGAATTTCTAAGTCTCTCCAAAATAGTCGAGTTATGGGATATTCTTAACAGATCAGGAAAAAGTACTGGACAATTACGGATCTTTGGCTCACTGAATGCCACTTTCGATGTATTATTCCTAGAACATCTCAGATTGAACATAATGTGAATTATTCTTTAATTTTTAAAGGAATAAATTGGAGAACAAAGAAATTTGAGATTGATTTGACTGCCTTGATCAATCCTTGAAAGTGCTAAACTGGAGATGGTAGTCTAATTATCCTCTTAGTACCAAGGTTTACCCGCCAAGACACCATGGCTAAGACTCTCAACTTCTCAACTTCTTATCTCTACAGTACGGGGTCTGAAATACGAAAAGACTGAGCTGAAAAAAAATACTCTTCTACATTTTTAGAATTGTAAAATTCTCCGGCTTAGACCTGGAGTACAATCTGACCTGGGCCAGATTTAAGGACAAAACTTCTATTAAAAATGTGGCCTATGGTTATGTGGTTTATATTTTAACATAAAAATGTTATTTGTGATCATCTAAAAAAAAGTAAAAATAGTTGTTAGAATTTTCAATCAGACTTCAGTGGGTCATGACGTTATAATATTTTATAATTTGTACCCTTCATTAAAGTGTATCACCATTAGTGTGAAATTTTGAAACTAAAAAGCCATTGTCAAAAAAAAAACTATAACCCATAGTTTTTAGGAGACATGATACTTTAGTTTATTGAATTTAGATGAAAACTGAGGAGATCCTGAAAAATCTTTGAAAATACTTTAGTCGAATATTTTCTGACCTTTTGTGAAGTCCCAAGAAGTAGCAATATGACCAATTACCATCATAAAACCAGGCAGATTCTAAGTGATTTTTATATTTTGTTGTCATTGTGTAAATAAATGTACTGAATTGGTTCCCTACTATTTTCTGCCTTTCCCTAAACATGTAGAAAAATGTTTTCAGTTAGATGAGGGTTTAGGTACTGAGAATTTAACACTGATATGTCTAAATAGCAAAATACAATAAACAGTTTCCCAGGGTAACCTAGAGTGTGTTTTAAAGATGATACAGTTGACTCGGAACCTGTAGCTCAGCGGCTAGGGCGCCAGCCACATACACCAGAGATGGCAGGTTTGAAACTAGCCCGGGCCTGCCAAACAACAATGACACTACAACTAAAAAATAGCCAGACGTTGTGTGGGACACCTATAGTCTCAGCTACTTAGGAGGCTTAGGCAAGACAATTGCTTAAGCCCAAGAGTTTGAGGTTGCTGTGAGCTATGATGCCAATGCACTCTACAGAGGGCGACAAAGGCAGACTCTGTCTCAGAAAAAAAAAAAAAAATGATAGTGTTCCTTCTGTGGTTCAGAAGACTTAAGAATTCACTCTAACTTTAACATGAATGTCTTATGCACTTAACCTTAATGTCCTTTATCATTAAGGGCGGAAGTCAAGAGTAAACTTTTATTACTTTTCAAGGTTCCTCTCAGCTCTAAAATCCTATGATTTTATGCAGAGACAATGAAAACCAGTGAAATACTGTTGAGGTTATTTTATGTTCCATTTTTGTTTTTGTCTTATTTGGAGATGGCTTCTTCACAGGAAATGACGTTTCTAAGGAAGGATTCCAGATCATTCAATCTCTTTATTTTGTATTCCAAATAAAGTAACAGAGACAATCTAAAACTGGCATTATGTTCAATAAGAAGAAAGTACACACAGATATGTTTGAAAATGTAGAAGAGTAATTTTTTCAGCTCAGTCTTTTCATATTTCCAGTTATAATGAGACTTCAGCACAATTTAGAAATAGTTTTTGTACTTCTAATAAGCAATCCAGATAGATGCCAGAATTACTAGCTCTCTGAATCGCATATTTTAAGGAAAATGTCTCAGTCATACTTTAAGAGACACCATGAAAGGTCTTTATAATTAGAGTACTAATGACAGTATTTTCTGCTGATAGCATACATTAAACCTAAGTGTTCTGAAGAACATTACAAATTAATGTAGCCTAATAATATTTTGGCAGCTAAGGTTCCTACTGCACACAAGGGACTTTGGGGCATGTGACACTCTGTTGTCACTTAAGCCACAGAAATAAAACAGATACAACATGGCAGGTGGCAATCATCATGTAGAAAATTCCTTTCTTTCATCCTGAAAAATCCCAAAGCTTTTGGTAAATGTAAATGACTCCGCTAAAGCACAGGCCCTTCGCACGAGAGAACAAGAAATATGCCTTTGATCACACATGTTAACAACATAGCAATTTGAGGAAGGGGAATGTTTATGTGAAGCTGCAGCAATAGATTTTTCAACGGTAAGCATAGTACTAGAATACTAAGATAATAAGTTACAAAAATAAGTAGGAAAGTTAAGCACTAGCAGCAAAAACATGATATTTCAGTAAAATTTGAATTTTTTACATGTATAATAAGCAGCAAGCACCATCCAATTACTTCATGGATCATTCAATCCTTGCAACAATTCTGTGAGGTATATTCCAGTATTATCCCTGTGTACAGAAGCTTAGCATCTGAGAAATCTTGCCCAAGGCTAAGCACATAATCAGTGGTAAATATTGATAAGGTCTGTATTCCTATAGGTAGGTACGGAAGGTAATCATTTATACTATTGATATTAGAGATTTGTCTTGAAATCACCTATTTAAACTAGATAAAGAAACAGGAATTCCAAGCAGTGGGGTTTTGCCATCACCTGGTATTCTAACTGGATTTTAATCCAGGAAATAAAAAGTAAATTTTTGGCATGGATAGAGTCCCACTCTGTCACCCCAAGTAGATTGCAGTGGCATCATCCCAGCTCACTGCAACCTCAAACTCCTGGGCTCAGGTGATCCTCCTGCCTCAGTTCTCAAGCAGCTGGGACTACGGGTGCCTGCCACCCACCAGGCTAATTTTTCTGTTTTTAGGAGAGACAGGTCTTGCTCTTGCTCAGTAATGTTTTGAAAGAGAGACAGGGAGGGAGGGAGGAAGGAAAGAAGGGAAGGAGGGAGAGAGGGAGGGAAAGAAAGAGGAGCAATCAAGCAAGAAAGGGGGGACAAAAAGAAGAGAGAAAAAGGGGGAGCAGACTAAAGAGGGAGCATAATCTGTTGAAATCTTGTGGAATCAAGTCAGTTATTGAAGTAACTTCATTATGAGACAAACCTCCTCCAATCAGGGTAGTAAATCAAAGTCCTCACAAACAAATACGACTATAATTTTCAGTCAGCGCCTGTGGCTCAAAGGAGTAGGGCGCCAGCCCCATACGCTGGAGGTGGCGGGTTCAAACCCAGTGCCGGCCAAAAACTGCAAAAACAAAACCCATAATTTTCAATGGCTTACTCCTTCAGCACATTAGCTATGGCCTGGGTTTGGGGACCCATAAATACCACCCCACTTTGTATATCTTTAGAGGAGTCCTTTGACCCTTATGAAGATCAGCCCTCTTATCTGTAAATTGGGAAAAATAATCTTTTCCTCCTGAATTCCTGGGGATTAAATGTTTTAATAAATAAGCAGAAAGAGTTTAACAGATGGTAACCGGTCCCTGAGTGTGAATCATTCTCCTCTTCTGCTTTCCTGTTAGGAAGGAGAATGAACAAGATTCTCCAAGGTTTGTTCACTCTCACTTCTCTGAGCAGAGGTGTAGAGATCGGAGCCGTGGAGGTGGGGAAATTCACAGTCAAAAGTTCATGTTCATAATTCTGGCATAATTATTTCCTTCAATGCCTTTTTTGGAGAAACTTGTTGGCAGCTGTGAATCCTTCAAATACTGGGTTTTAAAACAGTGATCTTGCTGTCTGTGTCCCCCCATTTGCAGGGTAAGGAAACTGTCCCCACTGTGTGTCCCCTGATGACCATGGCTGTCCACATGAGACACACACAGACACACACACCCCTCAACCCCGAGGGAGGAGAGAAAGAAAGAAAAGGACATTCAGCCAGAAAGCTGATGCTCTAACATGTTTTCCTTCCCGCACCAAATACACAAAGCCAGACACAAAGTAATTGTCAATAGTTAACATTCCTTTTAATTAATATATCATCATAGAAGATTCAGATTCTGATCCTATCACATTTCTATCTTCTTGCCGACAAAGAGATTCAACTCTAACACCATCAACACACAAGCATTTAAAAAAAAAAAAAAAAACACCCTGACTAGATCTAAACTAAATTCTTGTTACCAAATCGCTCGACTTCTTTGTCCACAATAGCGATTTCCTCTAACGGCCTCGGCTGGAACCTTCCCTGCCCTTGTTGTTCCCTTTTGTCTTTCTACCCAATCAAGTAGGAAATTCTCTTAATTCTTCCTCTACACATATATTTCAGGGCAATTCTGTTCTTCTCCTCACTGTCATCATCCTAGCCAACAAAAGGACATCTGGATTTCTCAGTTTACATCTGGAAACCTCTGTAGTGTGGGGGCCTGCAGGCCTCTCTCTCTGTCCATCTACATCCAAACACTGCCAACAGATTTATTTCACAAAAAGAACATAAAATAAAACACTCTTTGTACTGCTAAGTCTGGTCAAAGCCTGACAAGTCTCTGATAGAACGTGTTAAAAAAAATACTTTTTTTTTTTTTTGTAGAGACAGAGTCTCACTCCATGGCCCTCTGTAGAGTGCTGTGATGTCACAGCTCACAGCAACCTCCAGCTCTTGAGCTTAGGCGATTCTCTTGCCTCAGCCTCCCAAGTAGCTGGGACTATAGGTGCCCGCCACAATGCCCAGCTATTTTTTCTGATTTGCAATTCAGCCAGGGCCGTGTTTGAACCCGCCACCTTTGGTATATGGGGCCGGTGCCCTACTCGCTGAGCCCCAGAAAAACAAATTCTCCCTGCTGGGAGTCTCGGCCTCTGGGTCTCTCAGTAGGGGCCCCATCTGCCATGACTCTCTCCAAACTCTTACACTAACCTTAGAAACTTAACTTTGACTACACCCCTCTTCTCCATCCATTTGTTCCTAGCATTACATCTGCCACATCGTAATTATATATAAACAGTTCATGAATGAATGAGCCATCCACAAAAAGAAAAAAAAAAAACCCTTTGATCTCTTTCTCAATTTGCAAATGCAAACCCCACACAGAGCCACCTTCCAAGTCTGGGTGTCCATGCTTTACCCTAAGACATGTAAATTTGGTGGGTAATGCTATAATGACTGGGAAATGTCTTAGGGGGTCAATTCTTTTATTGCCTTTATAAACAAATCATGTTCTATTTTTCAGGAAATTTTACAAGAGGATAGTTTATAAAAGTCGATGCATATAATTTAAATGTGTTACTCATGCAGTATTTTAGAAGTGTTCATCATTATTCACTTATCTTCGTGCCAGGAAAAACAAAATGAACAAGTGAACCCAAGCTCTGCCATAAAAAAGAACAAATTGAACCTTGAACTTGAAGCACCCCCCAAGATTTCAGAAATTGTTTGGTTACAACCTTGTAGATATGTGTGTTTGGTTCAGGGGTAGAAGTCCTTAATATAAATTGTTACGGGCTAAATGTGTCCCTCAAATTCACATGCTGAAGTCCTAATCCTCAGTGTAATGGCATTAAGAGGTGAGGCCTTTGGGAGGTGATTATGTCATGAACATGGAGAACTCCTGATGGGATTAGTGCCAGGATAAGAGGATATAGGACAGGCATGGGTGTAGCTAGGGAGCTTTGGTTTTTTTAGGAGCAATTTTTTTTTTTAAGACAGAGTCTCACTTTGTCATCCTCAGTAGAGTGCCACAGCATCACAGCTCACAGCAACCTCAAACTCTTGGGCTCAAGTGATTCTTTTGCCTCACTCTCCCCAGTAGCTGAGACTACTGGTGCCCACCACAATGCCCGACTGTTTTTAGAGATGGGGTCTGGCTATGGCTCAGGCTGGCCTTGAACTCCTGAGCTCAAGCGATCCACCCACGTTGGCCTCCCACAATGCCTTGAAGGGAAATTTTTAAAGATTACTTAATCCTAGATAGGCCTATTGTTGGCATCTCATATCAGTTCCAAAGCAAACTTAAAAAAAAAATTCATTGTATTACTTTAGGTAAAGTAGCCATTTTATGACTTAATATAATATAGTAAAAATTATCCCTAGACTACTCTTTTTACCTAATTTTCTCATAGAACTGGGCAAAATTATATTCTATTTTAAAACCTTCTCAGAAATGGTTCTTATGCCTTTATAAAAAATGAGGATTAGAAACATGTATGACAAATCCCCTCTCCCCTGGCCTCACCAAAGGCCAAGAGCAGGAAGCTTTAAAGGAGCACATCAAAAATAATTAAGAGAGAGAGACTTAATTATTTCCATTTCTTTGGTATTATACAATGTAATTATACATCTAGCTCCGACAAATAAGAATCTTTAAGTAGAGTCAATTAACATGAGATCCCTTAAAGTTTTTATAGATAATTCCCTACCATACATTTTGACAAGCTGAGGTTAAATTTCTGTATTGTTGTCTTTTTAATATACATAGTGTTAAAAGGTAAATGAGAACTCAAGCAAGCAAGTATTATGAGCAATCGATTTTAAGTTTTTCAGTTCAGGTTTTGAGGGAATAGTGGTTTTCTTCAATAACTTTGTACTTAAACATTATTCTTTAAGTTCTTCTTTTCATGGTGCGCCATTATTTCACAAATTACTTTTGCTGTGTTTGTTTTGATAGATTGAAGATTGATAATACAATCTAATTCCCTTTAAAGTAGTGAAATGATCTAACACTAGAATAAGGATTATATTCAGAGTTCAAAGACGATAAAACTTCATGGGATTGTTGGGAAGATTGAATGGAATACCCATGAAGGATTAAGGGCTTTGAACACCACAAGCCTTCAGGAAAGGTAACTTATTAGCAGTAGTATTTATTATTGCTAAAGTTATATTTTGCTTTTGTTTTTAGTACTAGACATCTTGAATTAAGTAAATTTCTTATTTTTATCTTAATAACTAAAATCTGCATCAGTATCATTCCTTTTATAACAGATGACAACATTCCAGTAGAAATTAGGGATTATGCACAAAAACCTATAAACCTAAAAGCCCTTCATTCTAAAATGATTTTTGAGCTATGACGTTGTCTCTTTTTGGAATTTTCAAACTATGTCTTCCAAACCCACTGGGACTCTAAATTATACTTAGTTTAATTGTGAATGAAACAATTATTATGTAGAAAACTACTATCTTGAAGTAATATAGTATGCTAAGTAAAAGGCCTTGAGGTTGTACTTTTTAGTCTTCTCATTGAAATATATATAAATAGGAAAATGAGCAATCAAGAGTGTATAGCCGGAAGCATTTTCACATAATGAATATACACTTGTGTAACCGGTACCCAGGAAAGAGAACACAGCTCAGCATGGTGGCTCAGGCCTGTAAGCCTGGCGTTCTGGGAGGCTGAGGCTGGAGGATTGCTTGAGGTCAGGCTGAGCAGCCTGAGCAAGAGTGAGATCCTCTCTCTACTAATAGAAAAATTAGCCAGACATCATTACAAGTGCCTACCATCCCAGCTACCCTGGAGGCTGAGGCAGGAGGATTGCTTGAACCCAAATGATTTGGTCCAGTTAGATACTAACAAAAAAAAAAAAATACAGAAAAAATTAATCTCAATCCCTACCTCACACCATAATATAAATCAATCCTGAATAAACTATATAGATAAATGTGAAATGTAAAATGATAAAGGTTTTAGAATAAAACAGGAGATTATTTTTGTGACTTTGTATCAGGTTAAATGACTCTCAGATATTAACCATAAAGGAAAATTTGATAAATTTGACTCATTAAAGTTGTAACTTAGAATTATTAAACTGAGTCTCATATAGGCATAAAGATTAAAGAAAACAAATTCTTACTGATATATTTTATAAACTCTCTATCTGTGGGCCTTAAGTCTGTAGCAGACTTAAGTTTTAAGAGAATAAAAAGTGCATAAGGATTGCTGAAAACCTTAGAATATAACCCAAATAGTTTAGAAGATAGAGTATTACCATAACAGAGACTTTATCTACATACTTTGCTAATGGGAGAGAAAACCTACGTGGTTTTTACTTAGTGGATTCAATACTTTTCCCGTTGCCATAGTGATCAGATAAATAAATATATCTACTAATTTATGAACTTATGTCAATATAGTCGACATACACCTCACACATTTTAATCGAGTTTTTTTTTGCTGCAAAATTAAACACTTCACACCACTCAAATTGTATTATTTTGAGCATGCTCACTAACTTGAAAAAATTCCAAACATCATCAGGAATCAACCCTGTTTAGGAATCAACCAGAATGAATTTGTCTGTGAGCCCAAAATAAGCTTATGCTTCAGGACTTGTGACCAGTTTGCGTTTTTACCAATAGCCTGGGAAAGTCTCTGGTTATTTTATATTATAATTTTATAATCTTTTTCTTACACAATATCCTTAAAATTGTGCAATCTTCTGGCCTCACCTGGGTCTGCTCCTGGTGGCCAGGTAACTTTTCCACTCCCTATGTAGTAATGCTTCTCTTCTGTGGTTCCTAGTCTTTCTCTACCAACTGGTATCTTTTTTTTTTTTAATTGAGACAGTATCACTTTGTCACCCTCTGTAGAGTACTGTGGCATCATAGCTCACGGCAACCTCAAACTCCTGGGCTTAGGTGATCCTCCTGCCTCAGCCTCCCCAGTAGCTGGGACTACAGGCACCTGCCACAACACCCAGCTATTTTTGTTTGTTTGTTCAGCAGGCCCAGCCAGGATCAAACCCACCAGCCCAGAACATATGGCCTGTGCCCTAACCACTGAGCTAGGGTGCCTCCAAAACTGGTGTCTAATATTAATGACAATCCTCTCCTTTTCTGTGAACTCAGCCTCCACAGCCTATGATGGCTTCTCTGGTCACTCTTGTTTTCATGATGATTTCAGATTTTCTGCTGTGGTTAACTGTCTACTTCCTTCAATATTTACTAATTAAAATACCCAAGCAGAATGAACACGGGCTCACGTTGTCCTTGTGTACCAGACCATATCACAGCTCAAGGATCAACCTACAAAATGATCGCTCATGTCCATTGTCTAGTGCTGACAACAGGAAGGTCCCAAGGGACACCGCACCCCTGCCCAGTCCTTCTACAGGGGGCCGTGATCACTTCTCCAATACTCGCATCTCTAATTCAACAGAGAGCCTCAGTTTTTAGTTGACAGTTCAGAGACAGGGTATGGTTCATGCCAACTTCATTGTATGAACTAGATAAGGATGTATCAAGATGCTGTAACTACTCCTATAAAGTAGGTGAGAGAGAAAGTTCCAGATCCACAGATGTTTGGCATCAGCTGTGCTGCTCTCTGGGCTGACTGCTGGCCTCAGAGGCCCTGACTTAGGGAAACCTTAAAATAGCCTGAGATCAGCGCTTGTGTGGAATTCGATGTCTGGGTCCGGACTCCCGATATGGAAGGGTGGGCGCATCACTTTTTTTCCCAGAGAGTCAGATTTACAGCTTTACAGCATGTGCCACTCAGGACAGGGCCGAGAGTCATCAAAAATCAAACACATTTATAACCAGTGAGACATACTGATTCCTACTAAATCATTCTGCCAGTGGTTCACTGATGTTCTGATGGGCTTCGTTAGTGGAGATTTAGGCTGGGGAAAAGCTGATAAGGAAGGTACTTAACTCCTAGGAAATGTCCAGAAGGGAGGCTGGAGTGTGTCTCTGTACAGCAGGGTCAAGTTCTCACCAGGGTCAAGTTCTCACCAGTGTCGAACAGGCTGTGTAGACATGGGTCAGAAAGAAATCTCACTTCACAACACCAAGTACATTCAAGTTTTATAAAGAAAATAAAAAGTTTGTCCTATGGAAGAAATCAGCCGCTCTGTGTGTGGGTGGAGAGACGGTTGGGAACACAGAGACTGAGCCAAAGAGAGCAAAACACTGTCACATCCGAGCAGAGGGAGGGAAAGTGGGCAGGAATGCAGCCCCTCTCCACCAGCATTGAAACTGCAGGAGGCATTGATTCCCAACTAGCTCACCCTGAAAATTGCCTGGCGATGTCACACCAGGCAGGCACCACAGCATTTTCCTAAGTGCTTGGCTTTCATTCATCAGATAATTGAATAATAATGTTTTGTGAAGTGTAACAGGTCATGCGTGCTGTTTCTCTCTCTCTTTCTCTCTTTCTTATTCTCTTCTCTCTTTTTCTCTCTTTCACTTTCTCATTCACTTTCTTTCTTTTACTTTCTCTTTTAATCTTTTTCCCTCTTTCTCTCTCTCCTTCCCTCCCTCCACTTCTACTAGGGTCATTTTTTCTCTCTTTATGAGAACGTTCAGTGAATCAATGGAATACCCTATAGTACCATATGGTGCAGATGGAGGGGAGAGGGAATATAAAAGAGATGCGTTCTTTTCTTCTCTGCACTAATAAGAGAGCAAACGATTAAATACACACTCATAGAACACAACCATGGACAAAGCATTGTGCTACTTCAGGAAGACAACGATCAGTCTTGATCCTATTACATTGAATGAACTGATAAAGCCATTTATGCATTGGGGTCTATAGCTGACTTCCCATCTGCTTGAAGACATCCATCCAGGAATTTTCCCATTCCTCTTCTATTTCACCCATCACCCACTTCTGGGTCATTCCCATAACACACAAACATAATTTCCCTTTAAAACAAATGAGGAAATGAACAGGCTCCTCTCAACCTACTTCTTCTGACCCATATCCAACCAATTTCTCTGATCCCCTTAGCAAAATGCTTCAAAGGGCTATAACTCCTAGTTTCCGATTTCTCTCTTCCACTTCTCTCTTGAGCCCACTTTAACCCAGTCTCTTTTCTCCCACCATTCTACAGAAATTGCTCTTCAGTCTTCATCCTGTGATGCTTTCTTCCTTGCTGATGGTCCTTCTCCTTTGTGTCCTGACCAGTGGATGGTGACCAGTCAGGGCTCAGCCTTTGTTCCTTTTCTCTTTTCCATTTATACTCACGGTCATGTTCCTCACTTACACTTACATGGTTTAAAATATGATCTACATACTAGTGATGCCCAAAGTTTTATCTCCAGTTCAGACTTCTCTCTCATAGTGTGATTCAAATACCTAGACATCTACTTAGACGTAGAAGAGACACCTCTAACTCTTTATTCTCAAAGCTGAGATACTGTATTCTTAAACTCACTGTATCTAACATCGTTTTTATTTTCTTTTTTTTGGTGGGGGGGGGGGAACAGAGTCTCAAGCTGTTGCCCTCGGTAGAATGCTATGGCACTATAGCTCACAGCAACCTCAAACTCTTGGGCTCAAGCAATTCTCTTGCCTCAGCCTCCCAAGAAGCTGGGACTACAGGCACCTGCCACAATGCCTGGCTATTTTTGGGTTGTATTTGTCATTGTTGTTTGGCAGGCCCGGGCTGGATTCAAACCTGCCTGCTCCAGTGCATATGGTTGGTGCCCTAGCTGCTGAGCTACCAATGCTGAGCCTTCATCTAATATCTTTCCTATCTCTGTAAATAAAAAAGCTCTTCCTTCCAGTTGTGCAGCCCCAGCTCCTAAGAGTCATCCTGACTCCTCTTTCTCAAATTCCTGTTGACTCCACCCTCGACACAGATCCAGAATCTGACAAGTTTTAGCATCTGAATTTCTACGACCCTGGACCTGTCAACCACCATCCCATCTGAATTACTATAACCACCTCCTAACAGGTTTTCCTGCTTTCTAACCTAGGCCTTCACAGTCAACTCTCAATACCAAGAAAGGTCAAGAATGCAACAACTCTGCCTTCGAACTTCTTTTTTGTTTATTCTTATGTATTTCAGCTTAGATACTAGACTCTGTTTTGTTGACTCATTAACAGCTGTAATTCCCAAGTTGGACAAGTGCAGAGAGGCCAACACTTCTGCACAAGGTAGGGTGAGAAGTTGCCCACAGGGAAAGATACAAGAGGGTGAATGAGGTTGGGGCCATGGTGGGGGATAGAGCCAAAAAGAGGGAGAGGGAGAAGCTGGGAGACTTTGGAGAGAAAAGGGTTTTCTGACTTATGCAAAGTGGTTTCTTTCTCTACCAGAAATCTTTAGTAAAGAGCATGGTCAATGGTCTTTGGATTGGTTTTCAATGATACACTGAGCTGAGACAGGCCTGAAGGTAACTCAGGATAGTATTTGGTTGTCATGGAGATAGACAAAGGATTTGATGCAAGTGAGGCACACACAGGTGTGTAGAGGATAGAAAGTTAGCAGTCAAGGTATAAAGTACTACAGTCAGGAGTAAAGAGCTGGGTATACAAGCTGAAAGTTTTGAACTCTAACTTCTAGACAATGAGGAACCACTTCTGTGTTTAAGGAGACTTAATAGGCTTGGCGCCTGTAACTCAGTGGGTAATTTGCTGGCACATACACTGAGGCTGGCGAGTTTGAGCCCAGCCCGGGACTGCTAAACAATGACAACTGCAAACAAAAAATAGCTGGGCATTGTGGCGGGTGCCTGTAGTCCCAGCTCCTTGGGAGGCCGAGCAAGAGAATTACTTAAGCCCAAAAGTTGGAGGTTGCTATGAGCTGTGATGACATGGCACTCTACCAAGGGCAACATAGGGAGACTCTGTCTCAAAAAAATAAATAAATAATAAAAAACTAAGGGGACTTACTAACTTCTCTGTTAAATTTGGGAACGAATTGGAAATAGGCTCATGGAAGGAATAACAGGGGAGATTTTTCTGAGAGCAAAGAAGAGAGATGGTGAAGGTTCTAATCTAAGGAAGAATAAAAGATAGTTAAGAAAAGTTGTGCTTGATATGTAAATATTCCTTCAAAGACAAGTCCCTCTTGTCACTACTACATTTTGAGCCTTAAGCAAGGAGTGTTCACTTAGAAGTAGAGTTGACAGGTGAGTTGACTTAGAAGATCAGGTTCAGAATGACTCTGATGTTAGGAAGCAGGAGGCTTGAATAAATAATTCTTTGGGTAAAGAAGTAAAAATCTGAGAGAAAACACTCTCCACTTCGCCGATCACTCAATGCCTTCTTAGAAATTTAGCTAACTCCAGAGTGTTAGACCCTCAGTAGCAGAGAAGAACTAATCATCGTAATAAAAACTAACCTTCATTGAGGGCTGAGCACTATCCTAAGACTTTGTATCTAATCCATATAATGACTCCATCTGGGTTTATTTTTTATTTATTTTATTTTATTTATTTTTTAAGAGACAGAGTCTCACTTTATCAGCCTGGGTAGAGTGCCATAGCGTCACAGCTCACGGCAACCTCCAAATCCTGGGCTTAGGCAATTCTCTTGCCTCAGCTTCCCAAGTAGCTGGGACTACAGGCACCCGCCACAGTGCCTGGCTAATTTTTGTTGCAGTTTGGCCAGGGCTGGGTTTGAACCCGCCACCCTTGGTATATGGGGCTTGTGCCCTACCCACTGAGCCACAGGTGCTGCCCTCCATGTGGGTTAATTATTGTTAAATATACAGAAACTGACATTTAAAAATTTAATGTCCCAAGGTTAGAGACCTGAGCAAGTGACAAAGCTAGGACTTGAATTTAATTGGTCCATTATCTTTGTCCCTGTTTTGAATTCTACCACAATGAAATGCCACATTTCAATGAGAAAGATTAAAAATGTCACCATATATATTTTTGTAAGAAAAACGATATAAAACAAAATTTTAAAATTTACAGGGATAGAAGAAGGCAAAGATAGTAATTAAGAATAAATCTGGAGAAAGACAAAGCAGGACGGCTGAAGAGAAACCTCCAGCCATTGTTCCTCCCCATGAACACCAAATTCAACAACTGTTGAGGCACCTTCAGAAGAGCCAGAAAATGAGGTGAGCAATTAGTAGCTGTCTAACATTCTATCAAGGAAAGAGGACGAGAAAAGGGCAGAAAACACAATCTTTCATTGTCTGCGCCACCCTTCCTGCACCCCGTGGCAGTTCTGTGGCAGCTCATCAGGGGAAGAGAGAATCAGCGTGTCTGTCACCAAGGAACACAACACAGGACAGAATTCTGACAGTGCCCACAGAGGTAGCCAGGCAACAAAGACCCTGGGCTTTGGGTGAGACTGGGCTGGCTTCAGGTGCAACCTGGAGCAGTCCCAGTTGAGGTGGCCTAAGAGTGTGCCCAAATCACTCCTCCCACAGCTCCAGAAGCCAAGCACAGAGAGTGAGAGAAAAGAGTGAGAGACTTTGCCTGGTATTTCAGGAAATTCCCAAAGTCACCAAAGCTGTACCACCAAGAGTCTGCAAGAGTCACAGCATTACTGGGCTTGGGACAACCCAATGCTGATGTGGCTGCAAAGACTTAAATCACAATGCTCAATTCCCTTTGAATATCTGGAGAGCCTTCTCAAGAAGCACGGGTTCAAATGAGCCCAGACTGTGAAGATTATGATAAATACCTAACTCGTCAATGCCCAGACATCCATCAACAAACGTTCACAAGCATCGAGAACCAGGAAATCATGACTCACCAAACAAACTAAATAAGGTACCGGGGATCAATTCTAGAGCAATGGAGGCGTGTCACCTTCCAGACAAAGAATTCAAAATAGCTAAAGAAGCTCAATGAACTTGAAGACAGTAGAGAGAAGGAATCCAGAAGCCTAACAGAGAAATTTGACAATGACATTGAATTAAAAAAATTGAGCAGAAATTCTGCAGCTCAAGAATTCAACTGGCAAACCGAGAAATGCATCAGAATCTCTCAGAACTGACCAAGCAAAAGAAATAATTCGTGAGCTTGAAGACAGGTTATTTGAAAATACACGGTCAGAAGAGAAAAAAGAAAAAGAAAAAGAATGAAGCATACCTACAAGATCTAGAAAACATCCCCCAAAGAGCAACTCTAACAGTTACTGGCTTTAAAGAGGAGGTAGAGAGACATTGAGGTACAGAGTTTATTCAAAGAGATTTTCTAAACCTCGAGAAAGACGTCAATATTTAGGTACAAGAAGGCCAGAGGACACCAAGAAGATTAAACTCAAACAAGACTGCCCCAAGGCATTTAATAATCCCCCTAAAGGTCATGAGGTAAGGGAGGGGAAGGGAAGGGAGGGGAGGAGAGGGGAGGGGAGGAGAGGGGAGCGGGGAGGGGGGAAAGTGG
>CAUYRH010133177.1:0-26526 GCA_963574655.1 Perodicticus potto
TTCTTGGGTATATGCATATATATAATAGTTCCCCTTATCTGTGGCTTCACTTTCCACAGTTTCAGTTAACTCGTGGTCAACCATAATCCAAAAATAGGTAAGTAAAGTAGAATAAAGTATTCTAAGACCAGATTCACATAACATTTATTACAATATATGGTTATGACTGCTCTTTTACTGTGTCTAATTTGCAAATTAAACTTTATCATAGGTATGTACATATAAGAGAAAAACAAAGTACATACAAGGTTCAGTACTATGGAGGTTTCAAGTACCTAACTGTGGTCTTAGAACATATCCCCTGCAGAAAAGGGGGTACTACTGTACTAAAGAGTGGAATTTCTGGGTATTATGGAATATTTCAGAAATTCTTTCCTAACCAAGATTTAAAAACATTCTCTTACAAAACTCTTACAACGTTTTTACTTTTTGCATTTTAGTCTTTAGTACATTTGGAACTAATAAATAAATTTTTGAATCTATGGGCCGGGTGTGGTGGCTCACATCTGTAATCCCAGCGCTGTGGGAGGCCGAGGCGGGAGGATTTCCAGTGCTCACAAAGTTTGAGACCAGCATAAGCATGAGTGAGCCAGAGAAAAGACCCCATCTCTACCACCAGGAAAGAACACCACTGGGCGTTGTGGCGAGCGCCTGTAATCCCAGCTACTTGGGAGGCAACCGCAAATTGTTACAAGGAAGGACAATGGAAAAAAAAAAATTTGAATGTATGATGATGGTTAAAATCTACTACTTTTCCATATAAGGACTCAATTACCCTGAGACCATTTTTAAAAATTATTCATGATTTGTCCACCAGTTTGGGGTACTACTTCTATCAATTACCAATTCCCAGAAAATTCATGGATGTATTTCTGAGTTCACTATTCTGTCATAATCTCAATTTCCTATGACTGCTTCAACAATTTTGATGATCATAGTTTTAAAAATCACATATGTATCAAAACATACAAAAAGTCAACAATTTCACCTCCTTTTTTTTTAACAGATCAGCTGAGGCCAGGTTCGAACCTGCCACCTTCGGTATATGGGGCCGGCACCCTTACTCGATGAGCCACAGGTGCCACCCAATTTTGCCTCTTAATTTCAAATCCTTGAACCTCTTATAACTCTTTTCTTAACACTTCTGGTAGGACTTCCAGGAACAAGCTACTTAGTATCCATGACTGGATTCAAACTTCAATGAAAATAATCCTAAAACTACAGCATTAATTATGTTTGTGGTGGGAGTTTTATAGAGTTGACAGGATTTCACTATTCTATGATTCTTATTAAATGCAGTGTTTTAAATTTTGAATTGCTGCTAAGAGATCTCCTACATTGATGTCACTTAATGTAAAATGAATTTTCTGAAATATTAAGTGTAAATTGTGCTGAAGGGTTTCCTAATCCAAGGCATTCATAGAGCTTTAATGAGTATGAATTCTCTGGTGTCTAATGTGATGTGACTTTTGGCTGAAAGCTTTCCCACATTCACTACACTGATAAGGTTTTTCACCAGTATGGATTCTCATATGTAGAGCAAGAGTGGAGAACTGAGAAAAGGCTTTCCCACATTCATTACAACCATAGGGTTTCTCACCTGTATGGCTTCTCATATGCACAGTAAGAGATGAGCTTTGACAGAAGGCTTTCCCACACACCTTACATTCATAAGGCTTATCACCTGTATGAATTCTCACATGTACAATAAGTGATGTGATCCGAGAGAAGGCTTTCCCACATTTATTACATTCATACGGTTTCTCTCCTGTGTGAATGTTGTGATGTTTAATGAGGTATTGCTTCTGCCTGAAGATTGTTCCACATTCATTACACTTATATGGTTTCTCTCCAATATGAATTTTCTCATGCTCCGTGAGATTTGATTTGCCACTGAAGGCTTTCCCACATTCCTTACACGTGTAGGGTTTCTCTCCGGTATGACTTCTCTGGTGTCTAATGAGGCTTGACTTCTGAATAAAAGCTTTCCCACACCCTTTACATTCATAAGGTTTCTCTCCAGTATGGATTCTTTGATGGATAATGAGGTTTTCTTTCTGGCTAAAGGCTTTTCCACATTCATTACATTTGAATGGTTTCTTTCCACTATGGATGTTCTGATGTTTAACGAGGTATTGCTTCTGGCTGAAGGCTCTTCCACATTGATTACATTCATATGGTTTCTCTCCAGTATGAATTTTCTCATGCTCAGTGAGATATGATTTGCCATTAAAGGTTTTCCCACATTCCTTACATATATAGGGTTTGTTTCCTGTATGATTATTCTGGTGTGTAATGAGGGTTGGCATCTGAATAGAAGCTTTCCCACATTCATAGGCTTTCTCTCCAGTATTATGTTTCTGATGAGGAAGGAAGTTTCCCTTCTGGCTGAAGGCTTTTCCATATTTTTGATTACATGTGTATGATTTCTTCCCTGTGTGACTTCGCAAATGGAGAGTAAGGGATGAGACTTGAGCAAAGACCTTACCACATTCAGTACATTCATGGGATTTCTCTCTAGTGTGCATTTTCTTACACTCTGTGAAGTTCTGTTTCAGGCTAAAGATTTTTCTACATTCATTAGGTTTCTCTCCAGTATGAATCTGATCATGCTGAAGGCTTTCCAACATTCCTATCATGCATGCAGATTTTCTCCTAGGAGATTTCCCTAGTATCTATTGAGATGTAATAAGGATGAAAGCTTTTCCATATCCACTAAATTAATATTGTTTCTTTTCAATATTAATTTTCAGGTATCTAAAGAAGTTAAATTTATGATAGAAGACTTTTCACATGGATTACCACGAGATGAGATGATTACAAAAACAGATGAAAAACAGCATACTCATTAAAGGTTCTTTCTTACACACCTTTTCTCACACTTAATTATGCATGTGTATAAATTACATTGCAAACTCTTTTAAATTGAGTCCCCTACAGAGAATTGAAGTCTTGAAGAATCAATGACTATGTTCAGAAGAAGTACTGTTTCCTGTTTCCTAGGTTTTCTGAACGTTTTCTCAACGAAAAGTATTTTCACAGAGAAAGATGAGATTTAAAGCCACAAGTCTTTCATGTTGTGTCCTCATCTGTTTATAAACTTCCCAGTCTTCTAAAAGAAGTACAAAAAAAATCATCACTGAAAAAAAATAGTTAATAGTTATAAAATATTTAGTGTCTGACATGCAGTAAGCATCCAATAAATTAACTTATCATTAATATAATGGCACTAACACCTGAAAATTTTTCCATTATTATTAATAAAATTTCAGAAGTATCCTATTGTAAAATAGACTCTTTATTCAAGTCCAATCTCTCAGTATTAAAGAAAGCTTATAGCCTGGGCAACACGGTGAGACTGTCTCTAAAAACAACAACAAAATTAGGCGGTTGTGGTAGTGCATTCCTGCAGTCCCAGGTACTCAGAGGCTGAGTTGGGACAATCCCTTGAGCCTGGGAAATCATGGCTGCACTGAGCTATGTACTGCTACACTCTAGCCTGGGTGACAGAGTGAGACCCCCATCTCACCAAAAAACAAAAAGGGGGGGGACTAAAAACCCCAAAGCTCAAATACAATTAACATTCATCGGGACGTGTAGCTTTAACTGTTTTTTTTTTCCTTAGGACAAGGCCTTGCCCTCCCACCTAGCCCAGAGTGCAGTGGCACAATCATAGTTTGCTGCAACCTTACATCCCAGGCTCAAGCAATCATCCTTAATCCCTGTGTCAGCCTCCCAAGTAGCTGTGACTACAGGAGCAAGCCACTAATCATGCCTAATTAAAAATTTTTTTTTGGTAAAGACAAGCTCTTACTGCATTGCCCAGGCTGTTCTAAAACTCCTCGCCTCAAGTGATCCTCCCACTTTGACTTTACAAAATGCTGGGATTATAGCTGTGAGCTACCTTTTTACTGCTTATAAACATAACCTTGAACACTTCATCAATCAGAAAAGTAAGAAAAAACATCAGGAATAGGCAACAAACAGCATGAAAGGACAAACACATAAGATTTAAAGGGCCTAGGATGGGACAAAAATAAAATGAACAGGAACATTTAAACAGAGTATTTATTTATTCCTATGTCTTCTCCAACCTTCATTAAAATGATAGTAAAAGGATGAAGAGAGGCACACACTTATAAAACTAAATGGTTCCTGTAATCCTAGGACTCTGGGAGGCTGAGGCAGGTGGATTATTTGAGCTTAGGAGTTTGAGACCAGCCTGAGCAAGCATGAGACCCTATCTCTACTAAAAAAACAGAAAAACCTAACTGCACATTCTGGCAGGTGCTTTATAGTCCTAGTTACTCAGGAGGCTGAGGCAAGAGCATCACCTGCGCCTCAGAGTGTGAAGCTGCTGTGAGTTATGATGAGACCATGGCTCTCTACTCATGGTGCAGAGTGAGACTACCTCAAAACAAAAACAAAAACATCACTGAAAGAGATAGTAGCGTGCACAGTGAGACTGCCTCAAAACAAAAAACAAAAACCCTGAAGGAGATAACAGTGGATGAAAAGTTTTAGGAAATATGGAAGGAAAACAGAGGACTGTAAGTGAATAAAACAGAATGGCTTAAATAAAAAGCAAGCAGATAGGATGACAGCTAGAAACAAGGTAACCCATTACTTTGACACAATCCTTGTGTCATGGATTTTTTTTTTTTGAGACAGAGTGTCACTCTATTGCCCAGGCTAGAGGGCCATGGCATCAGCTCAGCTCACAACAACCTCAAACTCCAGGGTTCAAGCCATCCTCCTGCCTCAAAGTCACAAGTAGCTGGAAGTACACGTACCCACTGCAACACCTGGATAATTTTTCTATTTTTAGTAGAGACAGGGTCTCAATCTTGCTTAGGCTGGTTTTGTTTGTTTTGTTTTGTTTTGTTTTTTAGAGACAGGGTCTCACCCTTGCTCAGGCTGGTCTTGAATTCCTGAGCTCAAGGGAGTCACTCACTTCCGCCTCACAGAGTGCTGGGATTACAGGCATGAGCCAGCAAGCCCAGCCAACACAGATGTTTTCAGAGAGGGTCTATAACTGCAGAGACCAGGCAAGAGAAGAAGGTGGGGCTTATAAACTGATTAAAAGGAGCAGCTGATGTCCCCAACATTCCCAATGGAAATGAGAAGTTATTATCCAGACAAAGATTATTAGAAATTAACTATAGATAGAAAATGATTGTAGGGAATATTTTGCTCAACCCATGCAAATAAATATGAAAACTCAGTAAGTAACCTATGAAACCTGAATCTAGAAAAGACAGAAAACTGAAACAGGAAAACAAAAATAAACATAGAGGCTCGGTGCCCGTAGCTCAATGGTTAGGGCGCTGGCCACATACACCAGGGCTGGGGGGTTCAAACCCAGCCCCGGCCTACTAAACAACAATGACAACTACTACAACAACAAAAAATAGGGCACTGTGGCGGGAGCCTGTAGTCCCAGCTACTTGAGAGGCTGAGGCAAGAGAATCGCTTAAGCCCAAGAGTTTGAGGTTGCTGTGAGCTGTGATACCATTGCACTCTAATAAGGATGACATAGTGAGACTCTGTCTCAAAAAAAAATAAACATAGAAAAAAACTAGGGCGGCACCTGTGGCTCATTGAGTAGGGCGTCAGCCCCATATACCGAAGGTGGTGGGTTCAAACCCGTCCTCGGCCAAACTGCCAAACAGAAAAATAGCCGAGTGTTGTGGCGGGCACCTATAGTTCCAGCTACTCGGGAGGCTAAGACAAGAGAATCACCTAAGCCCAGGAGTTGGAGGTTGGTGTGAGCTGTGTGACACCGTGGCACTCTACCGAGGGTGATAAAGTTAGACTCTGTCTCTACCAAAAAAAAAAAAAAAAAACAAACAAAACTAAAGACAATTGTTAAGGTATTTCACTACCCTTAAGCTAAAGGAATAGACAGCTTAATAGGTGAAATTTAATAATTTTTAATAGATAATTTATTTAAATTTTTCAATTACTTTTTGAATTCATTAAACTTGAGAAAGTATCATGCAGAACATGAGATTTAAGCTACTATTATCTGACAAGCCAAAAGAAAATAAAAAATTACATCTCTTTTATAATTAAATCCCCTCATATTTTTATAGGTATTACATCAACCACCTTTTTGTACTTACCATAATTGAATTTTTCATTTATAAATGACAGTATTGGACAAAGTCATCTGAATAGCAGGTATATCTGAATACAAGGTAAAATGGTCTTCCAACTGCATTTACCTCATGGTTTAAAAAACATTTTTAAAATACAAATCAAAATTCTCTAATGGCAAGTGAATTTTTTTTTTTTTTTTTGAGACAGGGTCTTACTTAGTTGCCCTGAAGTAAAGTGCCGTTGCATCATAGCTCACAGCAACCTCAAACTCTTGGGTTCAAGTGATTCTCTTGCCTCAGCTTCCCAAGTTCCTGGGACTATAGGTGCATGCCACAATGCCTGGTTCTTTTTAGAGATGGGGTCTCTGTCTTGCTCAGGCTGGTCTCCAACTCCTGAGCTAAGCAATCCACCCGCCTCCACCTCACAGAGGGCTGGGATTACAGGCGTGAGCCGCTGCACCCAGCCCTCTGAATTTAAATGGAACATTGCCATGTTCATTCATTTTCTTGTCCATTCATTTTCTGGTCTATGACACTTTCACACTACAATGCCTGAGTTAAGAAGGTGTAACAGAGATCCTATGGCCTATGACAACTCACTATTTACTAGCTGGCTAACTCACTATTTACTAGTTTGCTAACTCCTTGTCCTTGAGTATCAATTTCTCCCTCTTTCATCTGACTAGAACCAGGAAGTATTGTAGATCCAGCACCAACCACAACCAGATAATAGAGACAAGTTGGGAGGAATTTGGATCCTTAAAGGACAAAGACCAAGGAACCATGCAAATCTAGACTCACCACATGACTGTTATGTGACCAAGAGGTTTATTTAACAAATCTCAAAATATACCTAGTACATTAAACCAGTACATTTGGAGGTTTATTGTATCACTTAGTTTTACCATGTTTAGTCCTCTCTCACTGCTTTACCTACTTTGTGTCTGAGATGTCCAACAAATGTCCATCACTAGCTTGGACCCCTCTTTTCAATAACTGATTCACATAGTCTACTGGCTACTCAACGTCTCCACCTGATGTCTAATAGGCATCTAATGCATTGGCCAATCCAAACCCTAGCTCTAGCTTCCAAACCTGCTCCTCTCAATTCTTCTCATCTCTTAAGTAGTAACTTCATTCTCCCAGTTGCTTAAACAACACTTTTATTTCTCTCAGACCACACACCCATTATATATTCATATCCTGTTGGCTTTGTAGTCAAAACAGGCCCAGAATCTGGCTACTTCTCACAATCCTCACTGGGACCACCAAGGTCTAAGCCAATCATGTCTTGTCTAGACCCCTCAGTGGTCTTGCTATGTTCACTTTTACCTCTTTACAATTCTCAGAACAGTAGCCACAATAATCTTGTCCCAATCAAATCACATCCATGTTCTATCTGAAAGCCTTTTTGTAAACTCATAAAAACATGCAGAAGCACACAGAAGACACTTAATTGTGGTTGCTTCTGGGACCAGAAATAGAGAATTGAGGGCCAGGAATGAGGAGACATACCCTATTGTTTTAATTTTCTATCAAGTACATACATTAAATTTAAGAATAATAGTATTATTTCTTCTTAAAAGTAACATGGGAAGTGAACTAGCAGAAAGTACAAATTCCCAAGCCTACAATATTGTTAAAAAGCAGGAGGTAAGGAAATATCAAACTGGGCGGCGCCTGTGGCTCAAAGGAGTAGGGCACCAGCCCCATATACCAGAAGTGGTGGGTTCAAACAACCCGGCCCCGGCCCAAAACTGCGAAAAAAAAAGAAATATCAAACTATCATCCTGAAGGTAATAGGAAATAAGACTAAGAGGGTAAAATTCAACTCTGAGGTATATAACAATGTAAGGAGGGAGAAAAGATAGAAAGTTAAATTTTATTTATTTATTTATTTCTATTTTTTATTTTTTTTTAGAGACAGAGTCTCACTTTATCGCCCTTGGTAGAGTGCTGTGGCATCACATAGCTCACAGCAACCTCCAACTCCTGGGCTTAGGCAATTCTCTTGCCTCAGCCTCCTACCACAACACCTGGCTAGAAAGTTAAATTTTAAAGAAAAGAATCAATCTATATACTATATATTTTTAAAATTGATACATAATAATTGCACATAGGAAGACTATATTTTAAAGAAAATAATTTACATGCCAGTTTTTTGAAAGGTAACATCTGTGAAGGCCTGAATGGTAGGCATACAGGAAGAAGTAAAAAAAAATGGGGAATGTCAAAGGGGAGAACACACCTGAAAGTAAGGCTGTAAATACCATAAAACTGAGTCTGCAAATGAGGTAGAGAGACTGGCATCCAGAATAGAGGTGAGAACAACCAGTCCTCTAGAATCTGAGAAAAGGAAAACATAGATTTGGAAGAATGGCTAGAAATGTCATTTAGGTATCTAAAGAATTCCCAGCATTATCACTCCAAAAGACAAAGTCTAATAAGAAAATCTCAAAGAAACTGCAGAGGTTGCAAACTCATCATAAGTGTAATTCGCTTTTATCCCATTCATACCTGCCAGGTTCTTGCTTACTCACCTCGCGAGAACTTTATTTTACATTTCTTCCCCAAACATTCATTGCTCTTCTTGTTTGAAATGGTGATTTTAAGCTTGCAAATGGAAAAGTGATCCAGGACTTGGACATTATGGTTGGGGGCAAAGCAGCATCCCAGATATCAGGCTAAGCCCTCAGGACTCTATGAGGTGTTGACGGGTAACAAAAGTGCAGCTCCTGGGGATGCACAAGGAAGCTGGCCTATAAAAAGAAGTAGTGATGACCCTTTGGCTTATACATACACATGAACAAACAGAAAAAGAATATCCATACTTAGCATTTCAGGCCAAACCCATAATGGCATTTACCAGCTCCACATTTCAGAAAAGGGAAACAGAAGGTACCTTACTTTCAGAATTCAGGTTACATAGAGAAACTGTGACACTAAGTTGCCAGAGTTCTCCAGAATCTGATTCCTTTGAGCAGGTGTTACTTGTGGCCTTGCTCATGATTAAAGTCACATTTTTTATTTTATTTTTTGAGACAGAGTCTTATTATGTCGCCCTCGGTAGAGTGCTGTGGCATCACAGCTCACAGCAACCTCAAACTCTTGGGCTTAAGCGACTCCCTTGCCTCAGCCGCCCTAGCAGTTGGGACTACAGGCACCCACTACAATGCCCAGCAATTTTTTTGTTGTTGCAGGTGTCATTGTAGTTTAGCTGGCCTGGGCCAGGATGGAACCTACCCACTGAGCTACAGGCACTGCCCTAAAGTCACATTTTTTAATATCATTTTCCCCATGACACTTTTCTCATGAATATCAAATAACCAATCTTGAGTGATAGGGACAAAATATATAGGAAATTATTCTGATAGTTATTTATAAGTCAATTTTAGAGGACCAGTACTAGGTTAGGTTACTCTAGGGGAAATTAATAGGTCCTACAATTATAGTCTTCCTTTGGTATCCACAAGGGATCAGTTCCATGACCCCCACAGATACCAAATTCTGAAGGTACTCAAGTTCCATATATGTAATAGTATAGTACATGCATATAACCTACGCACATCCTTCGGCACACTTTAAATCACCTCTTTCCACTTATAATACCTAATACAATGTAAATGTCATGTAAATAGTTGATACAGCATATTGTTTAAGGAACAATGACAAGGAAAAAAAAATCTGTACATAATCAATACAGATGCAATCCCTATAGGCCTAACAATAATTTTGGTTCACAGGTGTTGAATTCATGCAAAACCCACAGATATAGAGGGCTGATTGCTCATTTATTGATTCAACAAACAAATATATTATTGTGCATAATGAAGAAAACTTAGTTTCCAATTTGTAAAGGAGTATGACAGATGAAAGGGTCAAACTTACTCAGAAGCTCTTATCTTATGAGCCTTTGAACCTGGCTAGACAGTGCTATGAATTGCTGAAACAGTTTACACAGAAGGGGTAATGGATGGAGGCAGACCTTAGGAAAAAGCTACCAGTATGATATTTTGGACACAAAGGGGGGTAAAGTTCCTATATAATCTCCAGATGGCAGTTGTATATACTATTAGGCACTCAAGGCAAACTTCCAATAGAAATAGATATGAGTCAGATGAAGCCATGGCAGTGGAATGTTGTTGCCAATAGAGTACTTACAGGTGAAACACCATCAAGGCCAGAAACTTAGAAACACCAATAGCTAAGGAACAAGCAGAAACATAAGTCCTGTCTTTTTGAAAACTTTCACAGACTTTTTGTATGTATCAAAATCATATATTTATTATATAGAGTTTAGTACCCTGGTTCTTTTTCATTTTATTGAAAAATATGTTAAGAACAAGTGTAACACAATACTTAGAAGATGTGTCTTTGTAGACAGAATTAATTTTGTTTCACTCATTTATTTTACAAAGTCCTTCTGGGCTGGGAAAACATGGTCAAATTAGGAGTCAGGCTGCTGTGCTCCTTGATGAACTAGGGAATTTCTTGATTTCTCTGCACCAAAGGCAGGACAATCAGCTTTTCAATTCTGTGCTTTCTGCAGTTGTAGAATCTACCTTTAAAGCTATTTTTCTTAGTTCAGGGCTTCTCAAAACAGCCTCACCAAAGTTTCTCCAAAATACTAAGAAAATTCAATAGTATAGATAACCTAGTAACAAATTTTTCGGAAATCTCCCCTCCTCCAAAAAATGAATGCTGATTTTTGTCTTCTACTCCACAATGGGTTTGTTTTTATATGAAAATCACTTCTAATCCGCTCAATTCCTTAGCTTTTTCCCTTTCTGATTTTCCAGAAAAACGCACCCTTATCACTATTTTAGAAATGAAGGCAGTGAGGCTTAGAGGTTACTCCTCACAAAGCCATCCATCTGTCCTCACAAACTTAGAACCTGTTTCTCACCAACTCTGCAATCCCAGACACCCCTCACCCCCTCGGCGACCCACCCGCGAGCCCACCCCAGTGTCCTTCTGGACCCCTGTCCCAATCCACACAGCTCTAAACATTGCACAAGAGGCGATTTCTCCCTTTCACCCTCCCCAGCCTCAGGGCAAGCACCGCGAATCCCCTCTTACGGCCTCCCTGGGGTGGCTCGGGGCCCACAAACGAACGTCCCACAGCTCAGAAACCAAACTCACCCGCAGACAAAGACGAGCATGGCGAGCCGGGAATCTGCGTCTGCGCACTCCCGTCCGCGACGCCGCCAGACTCTCCCGAGCCCGGTCGGGTCCGGGCTCAGAACCCGGCGGAAACCACCTCCATCCCACTCCACTCCACTCTTGGGACCGTGGTCTACACTTCCCAGGAGGTTCAGAGTTCGAGTCAGCTTTTCGCACGAACCTTCTTTCCTCCGCCAGAACTTGTGGGACCGTCTCCTGGTGGGGTTGGGAGCGTTAGCAGGCCGAGTCTCGGGACTCAGTTAACATTCTATACCCGTGTTTGCTCGGCCTCTAGGGGACGGCATTGTAAGGGTGACACAGCTGGGCTGACTTCATATAGGAACCACGGAACAACGCTAGGCTAAGACCCCCAGCAGACTCCCAGATGCGGTTCGGGGATCCAGCGTAATACCTTTGGCCGGACTCAGGCGGGGCGCCATCTTGCCCGTCGCAGGTGCGGCTCTGAACTACATTTCCCAGAGGGCGCCGCGGCCTTGGCTCCTCCCCCGCGAGGCTAACGGCTCAGTGGAGCGCAGGGCTGGACCTAGGTGCGGGTCTCCAAACGGTTCGGCTCGGCCACTGCATACTGTCCGGTTTCGCGGGAGGCCTGAGATGAAGAGTCTAGAACCCGGGCGGGGATCGAGACTGAGAATTAAGTCTGAGGAGGTGTAACGTCCTGAGGAAGGGCGGTAGTGTAATTGTGTGTGACTGGTTGTATGGCCTGGCGTTGTGTGTGTGTGAGGTTGTGACTGTGCGTGCGGATGTGGGAGTATTATGTAGCTGTCCTGTGAGTCCCTGTGCTAAGATTGTTGATTACTGCTGTGTGTGGGGGTGCGGATTCGCTGTGACGGTATCCATGTGGTGCATGTGTGATTATGACTGTGCGTGACCGTGTGTTCCTCTGTGTACAGATACCCGGAGCTTTGTGACGGTGTGGCTGTGACTGTGCCCCCGCGGGCATTGTGACCGTGTGGGCCATGGAGGGAGGAGGGTACGTGTTACTGAGGGCGACTTGGGGTTCAACGGGGAGTGTGTCACTGCAGCACTGTGCGTGACAGTGAGGAGACTATGACTGTGTCTGTGACTGTATGTCACACATAGTCATATGTGGGAGCTGAAGACAGCTTGGCACCTTGATAGTAAAGGGGCACGTTTCTGTCACGTTCTGAGATTGAGATTGAGATGAAATCATCATATAAGATTGGAAGAAAAAAAAAGATTGGAAGGAGGGACTTGGCACCTGTAGCTCAGCGGCTGGAGGGCCAGCCACATACACCTGAGCTGGCCGGTTAGAACCCAGCCCAGGCCTGCCAAACAACCACCACAAAAAAAAAAAAAATGCCACAGCTCTACCCGGGTGACATAGTGAGACTCTGTCTCAAAAAGATTGGAAGGAAGAAGATTTAAAAAGTGGGAAGAAATATTTTTAAAAAGAAGGCAATTATGATATCCAAGGAAGCTATAATGGTGGCCTAGTAGAGTGCATTGATAGTAGACGGAGAGATATAGATGGTTTTTTGTTTCTTTTGTAGAGACAGAGTCTCACTCTATTGCCCTCGGTAGAATTCCTTGGTGTCACACAGCTCACAGCAATCTCCAACTCCTGGGCTTAGGCGATTCTCTTGCCTCAGCCTCCCGAGTAGCTGGGACTACAGGCGCCCGCCACAACGCCTGGCTATTTTTCTGTTTTTGCAATTCGGCCGAGGCCGGGTTTGAACCCGCCACCTTCAGTATATGGGGCCAGCGCCCTACTCGATGAGCCACAGGCGTCACCCTAGATGGTTTTTATTAGAAGGGAAAATGACTTGCTGAAGGATCGAATGTAATAAGAGAAGGGAGAATGAAAAATGACACTGGTTCTGGCTCGGCGCCTGTGGCTCAACAGGCTAAGGTGCCAGCCACGTACACCTGAGCTGGCGGGTTCGAATCCAGCCTGGGCCTGCCAAACAACAATGACAGCTGCAACCAAAAAATGGCCGGGCGGGCGCCTGTAGTCCCAACTACTTGGGAGGCGGAGGCAAGAGACTCGCTTGAGCCCAGGAATTGGAGGTTGCTGTGAGCTGTGATGTTACGGCACTCTATCCAGGGTGACAGCTTGAGGCTCTGTCTCAAAAAATAAAAAAAAAAAATGACACTGGTTCTGAGTTCAGGAATTCTGTTGATTAGAGTAGATGCACAAGCAAAGCCTTTGAAACACGCAAATTGTACCTGCTAGGGCCACTTACTTTCCCAAGAAAAGAACTGTTTGCATGGCAGACACCTATGGTTTCTGTCTTATAAGGAAATAACTCATCACTGTTATCTAGTCTTGAATTTGAGCCTTTCTAATTATCACATAAGCTATCCTTTTGTGTTAAGACATGTGAAAATTAAAGGGTACAGGGGTAGGTAACAGACTTGTGGTAAGAGTTTTTAAAGATAAGGACTTGGTACTCTGAGTAGGCTTTCCCTTTTTTGCTCCCCTATACAGATCCTGCATTGAAATTCATTCTGACTTAGTGGTGATTATTACCAGTTCTGATTTAATGGGAGTAATTGCAGGAAGGTAGTGATAGAAAATAAATACAATTTTTTTTTTTTTTTGGGACAGAGCCTCAAGCTGTCACCCTGGATAGAGTGCCATGGCATCACAGCTCACAGCAACCTCCAATTCCTGGGCCCAAGAGAGTCTCTTGCCTCCGCCTCCCAAGTAGCTGGGACTACAGGCGCCCGCCACAATGCCCGGCCATTTTTTGGTTGCAGCTGTCATTGTTGTTTGGCGGGCCCGGGCTGGATTCGAACTCACCAGCTCAGGTGTACGTGGCTGGCGACTTAGCCCGTTGAACCACAGGCACGGAGCCTAAATACAATTTTTTGACATTTTACTTTTTTTTTTTTTTTTGAGACAGATTCTTACTCACCCCTGCCTGGAGTACCGTGATGTCATAGCTCATAGCTCAAGCTCTTGGGCTCAAGAGATCCTCTTGCCTCAGCCTCCCAAATAGCTGGGAATACAAGCAGGCACCACCATGCCCAGCTAGTTTTTTCTTTCTTTCTTTCTTTTTTTTTTTTTCTGAGACAGAGTCTTACTTTGTCACTCTCGGTAGAGTGCTATGGCATCATAGCTCACAGCAACCTCAAACTCTTGGGTTCAAGTGAACCCCTTGCCTCACCCTCCCAAGTAGCTGGGACTATGGGTACCTGCCACAACACCCAGCTATTTTTTAGGGATGAAGTCTCTCTCTTGCTCAGGCTGGCCTCAACTCCAGAGCTCAGGCAATCTACCTACCTTGGCCTCCCAAGAGCTGGGATTACAGGCATGAGCCACCACGCCTGGCCCAGTTTTTTCTGTTTTTAGTAGAGATAGGGCCTCACTCTTGCTCACTCTGGTCTCAAACTCCTGAGCTGAGGTGATCCACCACTTTGGCCTCCCAGAGTGCTAAGACCATAGGTCTGAGCTACCACATCCTACCAAGTTTTTGACTCTTAAAACCCAGTTTAGTTCTTAAGAGGAAAATAGTAGAAACATTTCCCATTAAATAAGGAAGCAGGCAAGAATATCATCACCATTACTATTTAACCTTTGTTTTTTTTTTTTGAGACAGAGTCTCACTTTGTGGCCCTCAGTAGAGTGCTGTGGCATCAAAGTTCACAGCAACCTCAAACTCTTGGGCTTAAGTGATTCTCTTGCCTCAGCCTCCCAAGTAGTATTGATGGGTTTTCAACCTTATATCCTACTTCCTTTCTCCATCCACTGTAGACACTCATTCAAAGTTCATAGTTTTATCTTTACATGTGAATATGTTCTTACAAAGTCATACATTTTACATGCATATTTTTTTTTGTCTACATAAGTAAGTCTCTTATTCTGTCTTACTTTTTCACTCACCACATTGTTTTTATGATCTATCTATTACTACATAAACATTCATGTCAGGGCAGTGACCATATTTTACCTACCTGCTCTAACAGGGAGTGGACAGATTACCACCAGAATAAATGCCGAAATGAAACATCTTCATACAATTCCTTTATGGACCTTTTGAGAATTTCTTGGGCCATAGAATCTCTGGGTCATAGGATATGAGTTTACTTGACTAAATATTGCTGTAATGCCCTAACTCCATTTTGTGCATAGAGCCAGACTTACTCCATTTTGCTAAGGACTTTGCTAAGGGCTTTCAACACTCTCCCTTTAAGCTCAGCTGAAAACTGCAGAGTTTAGCAAAACTGTAAAATCCTGTGAAACCACAGCTCTCCTTGGTAAGTACTCCCCTTACCTCTAACCTTGCAGGTGTTGGCCTTTATGAAACTCAGCTTGTGTTAAGGACTCCCCTCCCCTACCGAAAGCACCTTATAAATGGTTTGTACCCCTGCCTCTCGTTATTGAGGGACTTCATGGCGTGAGCCCACTCTTAACTGCTGGTCAATAAAGGAGCCCTTAATTTGGACTCAGTGTGCTGGCATTTCTCTCTTCCACCCACTTTGGGTTGGCCTCACTGTGTACCCCCCTGGAGAGGGCAGGAATTATAGGGGAGGTGGTCCTTGAGACATTCCAGGGCCCCCTAATTCCCTGCACTCCTCCTGAGGGCTTCAGAGGGACTCCTGCCAATTCCTCACCCAAATTTAGGTCCTCCAGCTTACCCTCAAGAGGTACGCGCCTGTGGTGTTTGTTTGAAATTGTTTTTGTTCAGAAGGGCCCTTAGGAACCTCCAAGGGTAGGCCACTGGACAGGAGCCTCAGGGGTTGGCCCTGGCCTATAAGAGAAACAAGGGTGCTAGTGGCATCAGGATGCCGGTACTTTGGTCTGTGGCCTTGGGGAAGCTTGGGAGGTGCAGGTGAGAAGGGAGCCTCAGGGGTTGGCCCTGAGGACAGGCCCGTAAACCTGTAAGACAAGAGCCTCAGGGAACCTGGCTCACTGTTAAGGCAGGAGCCTCAGGGGAGCCGGGCCTGTCTGGGGCTCTCAGAGATGTGTCAGTAGTACCACCTGTCCACAGAAACACCAAGACGCTGGAAGGAGCCTCTGCCTCAGATGCGCACTTTAGACCTGTATATATGTTTGTTTATAATAACCGTTGCTTTTTGGGAATTGTGTGTATTGTGAGTCATTTTGTTTGTCCTGGTGACATGTCTGTTTTGTTTGTCAAATCATGGGAACTCAACTAAGTCTTTAACACCTTTACAGTGCATGCTGAAGAATTTTACAGCTGGCTTCTTGGATGACTATAGAATCCAGTTCTCCAAGAAATGATTCCAAGTTCTCTGTGAAGTTGAGTGGCTGAGATTTAATGTAGGATGGCTGTCAACAGACTCTGGCTCAACTAGACCCAGCCTTGGTGACCACAGTACACCTCAAGGGAATACCCGGTCACCCAGACCTATTCTATATAGAGCAATGGTTGATTTTGGTCTATAATCCCACTCCCTGGTTACGAGCGTGTGCCACGGAATCTTATTCTGCAATCCTCCTGGCCTGTCCTCAACTCTGAAAGGGTCAGCAGAACCCACGAGTCCTTGCCCATCAGGGGAAGAGGATTTGCTGCCTCCTTACAACATAGAAGGGCTATCCTCTCCCATAGTCTCAACGGGAGAAGCTCCCTCAGCACCCCAGCTGGAGCTTCCGCTCCTCAGCTCATACGAACCCTAAGTCTAAAGGATATGCCCGATCCTCCCCCTTTGGAAGGCACGTTCTGGGGAGGGAGCAGGAAGCGGCACCTGCCCCTTGTCTATGTCCCTTGTTCAACCTCTCTGCCTTGTACAATTAGAAAACCCAGAACCCACCCTATTCAAAGGGGCCCCAGATTCTTATTTCCTTGATTGAGTCCATTTTCTGGACTCATTGTCCCACTTGGGACGATTGCCAACAACTTCTTTTGACATTCTTCACCTCTGAGGAGCAGAACAGGGTTTGAACCAAAGCTGGAAAAGCCTTCTTGGCCAGTTTTGGTGATACTGGGGGCGATGGGCAAAGGGAGTTCAATAGTTTTTCCAGTGGAATGGCCAGATTGGGACCCCAATACCTCAGCAGGATCCCAGGCTCTAGAACAGTGGTTCTCAACCTTCCTAATGCCACAGCCCTTTAATACAGTTCCTGTGGGTCATGACCCACAGGTTGAGAACTGCTGCTCTAGAAGCTTTTTACCAGTCTCTTTTATTTGGCCTACAAGCAGCAGCCTGAAAACCTGTAAATTTATCAAAAACAACTGAGGTGGTCCAGGGCATATATGGAGCGACTCAGTCCTTCCAAATCTACACCCCTCAGCTCCAGAAAATGCCAGGGTGATGAACTTAGCCTGTCTCTCAGTCAGCCCCAGACATCAGGAAGAAATTACAGAAGCTAGGATTTGCTGAGATGAATATTTCCCAGCTGCTAGAAATTGCCCAAAAAGTTTAGGATAACAGATGTTGAAAAGCAAAAGCACAAAATGGCTGAGGCGCAGAAAACCTCAGGCAGACAAGCCAAAATTATTGTGGCAGCATTGGAAGCAGTACAAGGAACTAAGAGTCAGGGACAGGAGAAAATCAGCGACTCCCTCACCCAAGTCAATCGAAGCTAGAAAGAGACCAATGTGCCTATTGCAAAAAGAAAGACCATTGGAGAAGTGAATGCCTGGACCTTGGTGCCTACAGCCCATACAGAAGATCTTGGCACTGCCTTCTGAAAGAGGCAGTGACTCAGATTGAAGGTGCCGGGGCTCTCTCCCTTTAGGCTCCCGAGAGCCCATGGTGCAAGCCAAAGCAGAGTGGTGTCAAATCAAATTAAATTCTTAATGGACACAAGGGTGGAGCAGTCTGTTTTGCAGGAGCCAATGGGAGCTTTATCTGATGAGAAGATCCCCATCCAACGAGCCACTGGGACCACCCAGATGTGTCCAGTCACTCGACATCAGACTGAGGAACAGGGACAAAAGCAGGTGACCCAAACCAGATTGCTCTTACCACCTCATGGGCAGAGACCTGCTACAGAAACTCCAGGCCATTATTTCATTCTCCCCAGAGGGAAGTGACGTAGTTCTAGACCCAGACCCCACTCCAACTGTGTCCCCTGTCTATCAGTTACATTGTCCGCTCCTTTATCAGAGGCATATCTCCTAAAAAACTGATGGAAACATGGCCAAAGCAGAAACCACAGCCCCACATTATTAGCCCAGCTACAAGCAGACTTTCCTTGAGGACGGGCAGAATCCAACCCCCCTGGACTGGCCACCCATCATCTCCCCAGTAGTGGTCCAGCTTCTGGCTACAGCAGTGATTCTCAACCTTCCTAATGCGGTGACCCTTTAATACAGTTCCTTATGTTGTGGTGACCCTCAACCATAAAATTATTTTCGTTGCTACTTCATAACTGTAATTTTGCTACTGTTATGAATCGTAATGTAAATATCTGATATGCAGGATGTATTTAGGCGACCCCTGTGAAAGGGTTGCTCTACCCCCAAAGGGGTCGCGACCCACCGGTTGAGAACCACTGGGCTAGAGCATCTGCTGTTGGGATCCAGCAATACCCAATGAGCCAGGAAGCCTGCCTGGTATAGCCCCACATGTCTGGTGTCTGTTAAAAGCTGAGATCCTAACTCCCTATCAATCGGCCTGGAACACCCCATTCCTTCTGGTCAAGAAGCCAGGAACAGCAGACTATAGGCCCATGCAAGACTACGGGGAAGTAAATAAAGCAGGTAGAAATCATTCATCTGACAGACCCAAACCTGTACAATCTTCTAAGTCTCCTCCCACCAGAATTTCAGGTGTTTACAGTTCTTGACCTGAAAGATGCTTTCTTCTCCATCCTGCTGGCCATGGCCAGCCAACTGATCTTTGCCTTCAAGTGGACCAATCCAGAATCTGGGATGATCGGCCAACTCACCTGGACAAGGCTCTCCCAGGGTTTCAAGAACTCCCTCACATTATTTGGAGAGGCCCTGGGGAAAGACTTAAAGACCTTCAAAGACAGGTATATAAACTGTGCTCTCTTGCAGTATGTTGATGACATTTTCTTGGCGACTACAAATTATGAAGACTGTCTAGACTGTACCCAAGACCACCTCCAGTATCTCCAAGAGCAAGGGTACAGAGTGTCAGCAAAGAAACCGCAACTCTGTTGGATTAAAGTGACATAGCTCAGACACCTGCTGCCAACAAACTCGTAACTGGCGAAAGAAAACAGGCAATCCTGCAGATCCCAATTTCTACAACAAAAGCTCAAGTCTGGGAATGCCTGGGGGTGGCAGGCTACCGCTGTTTATGGAGCTAGGGTTTTGCTGAAATTGCAAAGCCCTTGTACACTGCTACTGCCGGTGATGGGCCCCTCATGTGGACTGACCAAGAGGATCAGGCATTTAAAGCTCTAAAGCAGGCCCTCGTAACAGCCCCAGCCTTGGCTTTACCAGACATCACTAAGCCATTCCACCTGTTTGTCATTGAAACCAGAGGCATTACCAAAGGGGTGTTAACCCAGATTCTTGGACCGTGGAAACAGCCAGTGGCTTATCTTTCTAAGTGCGTTGACCCAGTAGCTGCTGGGTGGCTGGGCTGCTTATGAGCCATCGTAGCCACAGCCCTGCTGGTGTGGGAGGCAGACAAAATGACTCTGAGATAGAACTTGATTTTGACAGCCCCTCACGCAGTGGAGACCCTCAAGGGGCTATAGGTCACTAGAAGTCAAACTCACCCAATACCAGAGCCTACTGCTTAATCAGCCACGATTGAAGTTTGCCCAGACACAAAATCGGAATCCTGTCACAACTGTGAAGATGTGCTAGACTACTCTCAGAACTGGCGTACAGACTTGTGGGACACCCCCTTCTCAATTACTGAGGCCACAGTGTACACAGATGGCAGTAGCTGTCTGTGGGAAGGTTCCTGAAAAACAGGAGCAGCTGTGACCACAGCACTTTCAAAGTTAGCCCAGTCAACAGCAGCCCAGTGTGTCACCTGTGAGAAGATCAATGCCAAGGTAGGAGACAGTTGGGAAATTGACTTTACTGAACTCCATCCAGCTAGTAGGAGATATAAATATCTCCCAGTGCTAGTAGATACGTTCTCAGGGTGGGTAGAAGCTTTTCCCACCAGAAATGAAACTGCTTTAACTACTGCAAAAATGCTTCTGAATGAGATTGTTCCTAGATATGAGCGACCTTTTTCTTTTTCTTTTCTTTTTTTTAAGACAGAGACTCAAGCTGTTACCCTGGGTAGAGTGCTGTGGCGTCGTAGCTCACAGCAACCTCCAACTCTTGGGTTCAAGTGATCTTCTGGCCTCAGTTTTTCTATTTTAGTAGAGATGGGGTCTTGCTTTTGCTCAGGCTGGTTTCAAACTCATGAGCTCATGCTATCCACCCACCTTGGCTTTCCAGAGTGCTAGGATTATAGGCATGAGCCACCACGCCTGGCCTGGACCACCTTTTTCAATTGGTTCTGATAATGGGTCAGCTTTCTTTTCTGCTTGAACCCAAGCAATTAGTAAAGCCCTAGGTATATAATGGAACCTCCATTGTGCCTACTGGCCCTAAAGCTTGGGGCAAGTAGAAAGAATGAGCCTGATGAGACTGGTGGAAAGTGGACAGGACTCCTGCCTTAGCAACTCTCAAAGGAAGGTGTACTCCATATAGAGCAGGTTTTTCTCCTTATGAAATCATGTATAGAAGACCTCCCCTCTGTTCCCCTGTGTGCATGACTCTCAGCAGAAATAACTAACCATACTCTTTTAAAGTATCTCCAGTCCCTCTCCCAGATCCAGAGGGACATCCACCCCCAGATTTGAGATACTTATCAGGACCCCAGAGGGACCACGAAGGACTCCAAAAGTGCCTTTCAGCTTGAGATCTAATGTATGTTAAGTAGTTCCAGAAAGAAAGCCTCGCCCTGAAGTGGAAGGACCCCTTCACCGTCATCCTCACCATCCTAATGGCTGTGAGAGGCAATGGTTTGTCAGCATGGACACACCACACCCAGGTGAAGAAAACCAAAGAAGACAGCGGAGCCCACTGGACCACGGTCCCAGGAGAAAACCCTCTCAAGCTAAGACTGTTAACATCTTGATTTCTTTCCTGTATATAGATGCTCTACCTTTCTGCACCCTCGCTTCTTCCTCCTCCTACTTTAAGTTGCTTGGTGGAAAGGAGATTACAAACCAGTGCTTTTAGTCTTAACTCCACCCAGTATGCCATAGCACTTAGAACAAGGTCTTATAGTAAAGGCCAGTTTGGGGAATGCTGGGAATGTAAAAATCCAGGTATAGAGACTAACTGAGCACATCTGGAGACAAAAATAGACTTGGAAACTCTAGCTCTGTAATCAATTTCATAAAAACTCAACTGGTGGGCAGCACCTGTGGCTCATTGAGTAAGGAGCCAGCCCCCTATACCGAGGGTGGCTGGTTTGAACCCGGCCCCTGCCAAACTGCAACAAAAAATAGCTGAGTGTTGAGGCAGGCACCTGTAGTCCCAGCTACTCAGGAGGCTGAGGCAAGAGAATCGCTTAAGCCCATGAGTTGGAGGTTGCTGTGAGCTGTGATGCCACAGCACTCTACCAAGGGCAACAGCTTGAGACTGTCTCAAACAAACAGACAAAAACCATGGAAACAAAAAGTAGAATGCAAGAGAATCGCCCAAGCCAAGGAGTTGGAGGTTGCTGTGAGCTGTGATGCCATAGCACTCTACTGAGGGTGACAAAGTGAGACTCTGTCTTTAAAACAAAAAAAAAAAAAAACAAAAAACTCAACTGGTTATAATAAAAGTGCTCAATGTGATTCAGTACCCCTATACGAAGAGTCAAGGGTTTGACTTGGACATAAGACCAGTGGGGAATGTAATGCCCTAATTCCATCTTGTACATAGAGCCAGACTTACTCCATTTTGCTAAGGACTTTGCTAGAGGCTTTCAATACTCCTCCTTTAAGTTCAGCTGAAAGCTGCAGAGTTTAGCAAAAACTACAAAATCCTGTGAAAGCATAGCTCTCCCTGGTAAGCACCCCCCTTACCCTCTAACGTTGTAGCTGTTGGCTTTTATGAAACTTGGTTTGTGTTAAAGATTCCCCCTCCCCTACCAAAAAAGCACCTTATAAAAAGTTTGTACCCTCTGGCTCAGCACCCATAGCATAGTGGTTTTGGCACCAGCCACATACATCAAGGGTGGCAGGTTTGAACCCGACCTGGGCTAGCTAAACAACAATGGCAACAACAAGAAAAAAAATACCCGGGTGTTGTGGTAGGCGCCTGTAGTCCCAGCTACTTGGGAGGCTGAGGCAAGAGAATCGCTTAAGCCCAAGAGTTTGAGGTTGCTGTGAGCTGTGACACCACAGCACTCTATCAAGGGCAACATAGTGAGACTCTGTCTCAACAACAACAAAAGTTTGTACCCCTGCCTCTGGTTGTCAAGAGACTTTGTGGCATGAGCCCGCTTTTGACCACAGGCCAATAAAGGACCCCTCCTTAATTTGGACTCAGTTTGCTGGTGTTTCTATTCCACTTTGGGTATAACAGTGCCAACTTCTCTTCAAATTGGTTATACAAGTCCACTCTCCCACCAGTATTGTATGAGTGTGAACTAGTATTTCCATATCCCTACATTTGCATAAATACAACACTATCTTTCTCATAGTTACCAGTCGAAAATTATTACTTTTCTGTAATGTGAATTTGCATTTCTCTGATTGCCAGTGATTTTTGGCTTATTAGCTTTTTGAGCTTCCTTATTTGTAAATTTATTGTTTGTACTTTTTTGGAGGGGGGCTTATTAGCTTTTTGAGCTTCCTTATTTGTAAATTTATTGTTTGTACGTTTTTGGGGGGGGCTTATTAGCTTTTTGAGCTTCCTTATTTGTAAATTTATTGTTTGTACTTTTTGTTCATATTTTAATTGTGATTGCTGTCTTTTCTTGTTAATTTGCAAATGTTTCTTGTATTTTCTAGATATTAACTCCCTCACGGTTTTAGATTCTGCAATCATTCTCTTCTGTATATATTCTATGTATTACATATTTTAATTAAACAGAAGTATTTTAAAATCATAGTTATCTATTTTTTTCCCTTGTGGCTTATTGTATTGTTATTTAAGAAATCTTTTTCTGCTGTAAGGTCACAAAGAAATTCTCCTATATTTTATTAACTGCATGGTTTTATTTTGCATGTTTAGATCTTTCACTTATTCCAGAGTCTAATTTTTAATTTTATTACATATCTATATATATATATATTTTTTGAGACAGAATCTCACTATGTCACCCTCAGAAGAGTGCCTTGGCATCACAGCTCAAAGTCCCATGTAGCTGGGACTACTTATTTTTATTTATTCATTTATTTATTTATTTATTTATTTATTTATTTATTTTTAAGACAGCCTCAAGCTGTCACCCTGGATAGAGTGCTGTGGCATCACAGCTCACAGCAACCTTCAATTCCTAGGCTCAAGCGAGTCTCTTGCCTCTGCCTCCCAAGTAGCTGGGACTACAGACGCCCGCCACATCACCTGGCCATTTTTTGGTTGCAGCCGTCATTGTTGTTTGGTGGGCCCGGGCTGGATTCGAACCCACCAGCTCAGGTGTACATGGCTGGCGCCTTAGCCTGTTGAGCCACAGGCGCCGAGCCTATTTATTTATTTTTGAGACAGAGTCTCACTTTGTCATCCTCCATAGAGTTCTGAGGCGTCACAGCTAACAGCAATCTCCAAGTCCTGGGCCCAGGCGATTCTCCTTCCTCACCCTCCTGAGTAGCTGTGACTACAGGTGCCTGCCACAATGCCTGGCTATTTTTTGAGGCAGTTTGGCTGGGGTCAGGTTTGAACACGCCACCCTTGGTATATGGGGCCAGCGCCCTACCCACTGAGCCACAGGCGCTGCCCCGGACTCCTTATTTTAATATTTTTTATATATTTTAATTTTCATTTTTATTTAATTAATTAATTATTTTTTTGAGACAGTTTCAGTATGTTGTCTTCGGTAGAGTGCTATGGCATCACAGCTTACAGCAATCTCTAACTCTTGGGCTTAAGCGATTCTCTTGCCTCAGCCTCTGAGTAACTAGGACTACAGGCACCCGCCACAATATCTGGCTATTTTTGTTGTTGTTGTTGTAGTTGTCATTGTTGTTTAGCAGGCCCTGGCCGGGTTCAAACCCGCTAGCCTTAGTGGTGGCTGCCCTACCCACTGAGCTACAGGCACCACCCTATTTATTTATTTTTTTATTTTATTTTGAGACAAGAGTCTTGCAATCGCCTCAGCCTAGCTCACAGCAACCTCAAACTCCTCAAGCATTCTTTCTGCCTCAGCCTCCTGAGTAGCTGGAACTACAGGTGTATGCTGCCATGCTGGGCTAATTTTTCTATTTTTAGTAGAGACAAGGTCTCACTTTGCTCTGGCTGTTCTGACCTCAGGTGATCCTCCCGTCTCAGCCTCCCAGAGTGCTAAGATTACAGGCGTGAGCCAGCAAAACTGACCCAATTTTGTATTTTAAAAAATGTATTTTTGGGTTGGTGCTTGTAGCTCAGCGACTAGGGTGTCAGCCACACGCACCGGAGCTGGTGGGTTCCAACCTAGGCCTGCCAAACAACAATGACAACTACAACCAAAAAATAGCCAGGCATGTGGCAGACACCTGTAGTCCCAGCTACTTGGGAGGCTGAGGCAAGAGAATTGCTTAAGCCCAAGAGTTTGAGGTTGCTATAAGCTGTGATGCCACGGCACTCTACCGAGGGCAACAAAAGTGAAACTCTGTCTCAAAAATAAATAAATAAATAAAAATTAAAAAATGCATTCTTGTTGGATGTGATGGCTCATGCCTGTAGTTACAGCACTCTGGGAGGCTGAGGCAGGAGAATCACTTGAGCCAAGGAGTTCAAGACCAGCCTGGACAACACAGTGAGACCCATATCTTTAAAAAAAAAAAAAAGTATTCTGCTATAATTGTCTATTTCAACCCTTGTCTGTGAGATATATTTGTCCTGCACCTGAATGAAATCTTTGCAAGTGTTATTACAGTTACAGGACCAGCATCAATTTGCTAAATAAAATACCCACTATTGTGATGAACAGTATTTGAGACTGTTTACAAACCACGCCCTCCCCACAGCTGAATCTCATTTAAAGTTGGCAGCCTGCATGAAGGAAGGACAGCAGCAGCAGCTTCTCTTTTTCTCCTCCACGTTCTTCTCATCTTCCCCTGCAGTAGATTGCCCTAGCCTCTGTAAAGTAGGAAAATAAGAAGGGAAAGGAAGAAAGGTAAGAGACAGCCGGTGCTATGGTACATGCCTATAGTCACAGGTACTTGGGAAGCAGAAGTAGGAAGACAGCTTGAGCCTAGCAGTTCAAGTCCGCCTTGGCAACATAGTGAGATCTCGTCTCAAAAAAACAAAAAAAAGGTAAGAGACAAGCAGGGTCTTAATTGGTATTGTTGTAGTGTTCAGTTTTTCCTGCCTTTGTGGGTATTCAAAACTGACTTTTTTTATTGTCAGGTGCTTTTCTGGGTTTCTGAGCCAATAACTTGCTACAGAGATTTCAACTCTAGGAGAAGCCTTGATGCTGGAACATGCTCTCTAAAGAAGCCACTTAAAATCCTCACATTGCCCCCAGGCATATTGTGGTCAGACTCATCTGGTGGGTCACACTGACCTTCCAGAAATTCTCTGGGACAAGAACCAAAATCACCTGCACCCAGCTCACTCCACAAGGTCGACATTCAATCACTAGTTGGAAATTAGGTACCCATCTCCGTTTCTCCCAAATACCAGGGAAAAAAGGAAAGTTCTCCTAAGAGTTCTTTTACCACATTCCACTTCAGATCTTAGAGGTACTGGGATCTATAGGGTCAACGTCCTTCCTTTGAGGAGAGGAGGAAACTACCTCCTTCCCCCAGGGGGCTAACAATGTATAATATACTAACAGCTCCTTCTAAAAGCCCCGCCTCACAAAAAGTCCTCTTCCTCAGCCCCTCCAATCTTACAAATAGTCATGTGGTATTGAGGCAGGACAGTAAAGGCAGAGCTAAAGATCTGTCCTGGCCACTCTGTACAGGCATTAGCCAGTCTGTAACACCACTGTAGCAAATGTCTCTGTTATCTGTGTATCTTTCTCTTGGAAGGCACTGAGCCTAGATAGTAGCCTTGCAACTTCCTTAGCCTTCCCTCGCCCTTGAAGACAGGTAGCCCGCCCGAAGTCAAGGGCGCGGGCAGATCTGTCCTTCCCTCGAGTCCCACGACTTTCACGTTTGTCACGTACCTCACATCCTTTATGACTCTCACGTGCACCCTAGCCCTAAAAAATGTATAAGAGAAAGGCAAGAGATTGGGTCGGTGGG
>CAUYRH010133179.1:0-12203 GCA_963574655.1 Perodicticus potto
GGCGCCTGTAGTCCCAGCTACTCGGGAGGCTGAGGCAAGAGAATCGCCTAAGCCCAGGAGTTGGAGGTTGCTGTGAGCTGTGTGATGCCACAGCACTCTACTGAGGGCCATAGAGTGAGACTCTGTCTCTACAAAAAAAAAAAAAAAAATTTTACTGTGCCTAAATTATACCTCAATCAACTTGACTTTTATAAAGAAAAATTAATATTTATTTGACTGACCTTTAAAGTTTAGAAATAGAAAAGCACTTTTCACATTCTGGATTCCAGATAGAATTTTCATATGTAGTAAATAAAAATACTATTATTTAAAATAGTATGATATAAAATAAAAATGCTGTTTTTATCATGATAAAAATAAAATTGCTACCCTAAATTTGCTAATAAATGTTTATATATATCTATATCTATATATATCTATATATATATATATATATATATATATATATATTTTTTTTTTTTTTTTTTTTTTTTTTGGCAGTTTTTGGCCAGGGCCAGGTTTGAACCTGCCACATCCAGTATATGGGGCCAGCGCCCTACTCCTTTGAGTCACAGGTGCCACCCAATGTTTTTGTATTTTTAAAAAATAATGAATCATGAGCAACTAAACCTCAAAAGTTCTGCCCCTGTAAAGTCTATTAAGCTGAACAGAGCTTCTGCTACATATCTTGGAGTTGATCCTTTTCAGCTCATCTTTTGTCATCTTCAGAAATCCCCAGGTTATGTGCCTCTCTTAGGAATTATAAAATATTCAAGTGGATTCTACCAGTTACATTTCTGCCTTCTCAGAATGAACAAAACATAGCAATTAGTAGGAACACCCTTTATGTAATTCTAATTTCAAGGATTATTTCAACCTGCATGCAAGACATGTCATCTCGGGACTCAGGCACACTCTCTAATGAGTGGGATTGAAAGGGTAGTCATGCATTCAGAGTTGCACCTGCTGAATACCGGCTGCCCCTGCACTCTCATGCAGACTGACATCCCCAACTGATTCCTGTGCCCTGTGTACAATCTGAAACTCAGCAATTGCCTCTGACTGAGAAAGAATAGAACTTCTCATTACTGTTCCTGAGCTTTTTCAAACAGAGTATCTGGCCTGGCACATGATAGATATACTTACTTCTCGCCCAGTTTATTTTCATCTCATTGTATGGAATATTTCCCATAGAGCACTCAGGAGGGGGATTTCAGAGACCTGCTTCAGGCACAGGGAGAATGGCCTGGTCATTTAACTTTTTGCAGAGCTCATGGAAGGACCCATATCAAGGGAAGGACTGAGCTGCCCTCCAGAGCAACTGATGCTTAGCGTGGCCCTGGGGTGACACATCCATACATCTTGATCAAGCACTGTGCATTAGTCTACTAGTAGCAATTCAAGGGAATACTCCAGTGGCCAAAGCCGGGTGAGGATGTGGTGAAAACTAACAAGATGGAAGAGAGAGACAAAGTCTAAAGAAACTTAGTGATGATGTTTTCTCTGGCTTCAAAATTGAGAAGAATGCTTCATAGTAAAAGAATTGCTGTTGGAAGAGTCATCTGGGTGTAGTGGGAATTGAAGGACAGATGCAAGGAAATCAGGTTCGTTTTGAGGTTATTAGTCTTCAGTGATACACTGGGAATCAGTAGGAATAGCAACTGCCAGCTCTTGGAATGTCAAAAAATAATAATAATAAAAATAATAGTGATAAAATGAATGGAGATGCAAATACTAAAAATTTTACTTAATTTTTTTAAATGTGAAAGTATTCTATAATCCAAAGGTTGGTAGGGAGACAAATACATCCAGTTGACCAGTTCCTTTGAGGTCTAGAGTCAAATCTGCTTGCAAGCAATGGGATGAAGTCAAGTGGGCATCAGCAATAAAGGTACAGTGGCAGGAATACTGGACTCAAAGTCAAAAAGATTTAAATTTGATTCTCATTATGTCACTGGCTAGCTGGGTGCCCTTTGGCAAGTTGCTGAACTTCTCCAGAATTCAGTGAAATGATGCACATGAAGTGTCTGGCCTGGGAATTGCAGGCACCAAGTAGAGCTTCATCTTATCTTTGGTGGAGACTTTAGCGCATGCAGCTCAGTTTCAGGGGATGAACATTTCTGTTGTAGTTTGTTTATTTTTTATCACTGACAGAGAAAGAACTCTTCAGTCAAGATGTCAATACTTTTCCTAAGTAGGACTACCCAAGTGGGGTCACTCTTTCAGTGGACCCACTTAAATACTTAACATACATTGCCTGCGCAGAGTGTACTTGCTGGTAAATTACTCTGTAAGCATTCACACATTAGTTCATGTGCGCATGCCTTGTCTACCCAATTAGGATTATCGACTTATTGAGCCAGAAGGCATTTTAGAGAACTAGGCCAAACTCTTCATTACAAGTGGGAAAATCGGCTCGGCGCCTGTGGCTCAACCGGCTAAGGTGCCAGCCACGTACACCTGAGCTGGCGGGTTCGAATCCAGCCCAGACCTGCCAAACAACAATGACGGCTGCAACCCAAAAATGGCCGGGCGTTGTGGCGGGTGCCTCTAGTCCCAGCTACTTGGGAGGCGGAGGCAAGAGACTCCCTTGAGCCCAGGAATTGGAGGTTGCTGTGAGCTGTGATGCCATGGCACTCTACCCAGGGCAACAGCTTGAGGCTCTGTCTCAAAAAAAAAAAAAAAGAAAACAAGTGGGAAAATCAAGGTCCAGGGAAGTGCAAGGACTTGTCTGAAGTCCTGTGTCGATTAGTGAGAGTCAGTATTAGGTCCAAGTTCCCTTAACTCCCTGGTCGATGTTTCCTTCCCCCATATTCTCATCACAAACTATGCTAAAAATAAGCATTTGAGGACATAAATTAGTTCTGCTGCTATTGTTTATTTCTAAAATTCAGTAGACAACAGAGCCTAATGACCAGGAGCATTGGAAACTTTCAAGCTTATAAACTGCTACATTAAGAAGCATCAGAAATATTTTCTGATGATCAATTTGTTTGATGAATCCCATTCTTCCTTCATGAGGTTAATAAAATTATCATAGATATGGGTATGATTTATGAAACACTGTCACATCGGTTGTCACACTGGGATCCATTTAGAAATTCTGTGGAGGAATCAGAGTAGGTAGTATTACTCCCATTTCACAGTTAAAGAAACAAAAGAGCAGTGAGGTTAAATGAGTTTCCCAACTACACACAGCTACTCATAGAAAGGGCGTTCCAACCAGCTTAGGTTCTCTGGCTTAATCATTTCCCTGCTCTATGCTACATCACATTTATAGGTACACTTTTAATAAAATACTAACTTTGAGTATCTGTACTGTATTAGACAGAAGTCTTTAGTAGAGAAGTGATTAAAACACAATTCAAACAAGCTTAAGTTTAAAAAAACAAAGGTAAGGGAGGAGGAGGATTGATAGGGGATGTGAAATCCAGTGGCTCAATATAAGTAAACCATCAGGAAGGCCAAGAGAGAGCAGCCTTAAGAACAGTCCCAACTGCTAAATCCTCACCACTTTATCACCAGCACAGGGGTCTTCTTTCCCCATCCTCTTTGGAAATTGAAAGGGACAACTCTGATAGAGATGGGGGTCAACTTGTCTCGTATGTTTATTTTTTATTTCATTTTTCTTTTATAAAGAATACTGTGTGTGTGTGTACACGTGCACTTGCAAATGGTAAGAACACTTAACATAAAATCTACCCTCTTAGCAAATTTTAAATATACCAAACAGTATCATTAGCTATAGGTACTACCCCAGATATTAGATCTCTAGGATTTACTTACCTTGCTAAAAGGAAGGTGATGGGCAAAGGCTATGTTTTACTTATTTCTTAAAGTCTTAGACCAATAATTTCTGCCAGAGTCTATTATCAGAAAATGGAAGGATGGAAAGCAGGCAGAAAAAAATCAGTAATTGTTTGCTACACTGCTGTGCAGACCACAGTGGGACACCAGGTCCTCTGGCGAAACAAACAGAAAGAAACAAAACACCTGATTTGTTGCATTGTTGCATTTGCTAATTTCTAAAATGTAAGTCCTCCCATAATGGCTGATTTTAAGCTATCAGCATGACATCAATCAGCTCGCAAAACTCCTGAAAATTATAGTAGTTGGCTGTTGTGGAGCAGCATGAATCAGCTTCAGCACAACCATGGCCTGTAGCACCAATTACCCACACTCTGACCTTACCAGGTCAAGAAATTCACAGAAGCCACCAGTTCACTGGCAGATGTTCCTTCCCATCCATGAAAAGGAAAAAGAAATATTCAATTTAGCAAGCATTTCATGAGTGCCTAAGGACTTCATACTCCAGAAGAAAGATGGATCGACAGAAAAGTGAAGATAAAGTGAGACTTACCGTAATGGAAACATTAATTCACTCCTTTGCAATTGTATGGATCATTTACCAACTACTAAGCACTATGCCTACATTTAAGGGAGGAAGCTAGACAAAAATCAAATAAATAAATTTGCATTATTACAAGTGCTGCAGAGAAAACAAAACAAAGCGGATTCGAGGTGACAATAACGGAGAAGTAACCACTTGAAGTCGAGTTCCCAAATTTGAAATGTGCTGTGGATTTGTTTTTAATTTTTTAATTTGTAATCCATTTACAAACTACTTATTTTTTTCTTTTTTACTCCTTTTAAGTCAGTGGTTCTCGACCTGTGGGTCGTGACCCACAGGAACTGTATTAAAGGGCTGAGGCATTAGGAAGGTTGAGAACCACTGTTTTAAGTAAAAGCACAGTTCTCCTGCTGCACTGCCCATTTACACAGTAACTTCTACCATCTCCCTAAAGGACTTGTCTTTCACGCCCAAATGCAAGAAACATGAATCCAGAGGGGGGAGGAATTGGGTTCAAAAAGCTCTCAAAGGGGGAGAAAAAAGCTAAACTGAGTGCAGAACAGGTAAAAGGAGGGCTCTTAGCTCCTACTTCTTCTATGAAAAATCTGTTCCACAAAAGCTCAGCAGTGGTTGAGTTTAAGTGTGCTCCACATCATCTTTGCTTCTCTTGGGTATTGAATGTTTTAAGAGCCCCTCTTTAATCACTCAGTGTTTACTTACTGAGCATTTTCTACATGTCAGTTGCTGGGGCTACATGGTGAGCCAAACAGGTAAGACCCACAGCCTCGTGCAGCTTACCTAACATGAACAAACCATAAAGAAGAATCAGATGGTGATAAGTGCTATGCAGAATACCGTCATTGAGTGATTTGATGGAGTTTGAGTATTTCTTTAGACCTGGTAGCCAGCGAGAGACTCTCTTTATTAGTGTTGTAATTAGGATCTCAATAACATGAAGGAACCATCAGTCCCAAAATCAAGACTTGAAAAAGAGTATCTGAGAAAATCTGAAGAGTTAATATGACAGCTCTAATTTTAGGGACAGAAGGTCTCAAGTGGATGGAACATAGGAAAGAAAAAAGTGACAATGAGCTGATACCAGAGAGGTAGGCACGGGATGGATTGGTTTACAACCAGGTGCCTTGGTTTACAAAGTTTGGCTACCAACCGCATAAGCACTTACCTCACCTGGACACTTGTTAGAAATGCGAATTCTCTACCTCCAAGTCTACTGAATTAGGAATTCTGGTATGGCGCCAAAGTCTCCAGTTTTTAACAGGTCCTCCTGGTGGCTATGGTGTATGCTCAAGCTTGAGACCCACTAGTACAGTTTTATAGATATAGGTCAGGCCATGGTTGGATTTAAGTGATGGAGAAAGAATGTATATGATATCTTTAGATTTATTTTTTTTTAAAGATTATTCTCTGTGGCTTTGGAGAGTATAATACAGGGAAGCAAGACTTTTAGGTAGGTCAATGAGTTAGAAGGCTTTTTAAAAAGGCTAGAAATTAGGGTATCTTAGATTTGGATGGCAGGAAGGAGATAGAGAAAAATGGATAGATTTAGGATATATTTGGGGACTCCCCAAGACTTACTGATGTGGCAGGTGAAAGAGCAAAATCAAGACAAAGGCCCAGGTTTAGGTCCCATGCTCCTGGGTGCGTTGTGATGCCATGGGCTGAAGCGAGGGAGAATGGAGAAGGAGGATCTTTGGGGGGAAATCAAGAGTTATCTCTGGTTATGTTATGTGTGTGGTGGCTGATACTGTATGGCTGTGTCAATTAGGCAGGTTGACAGAAGATTCTTAAGTTTCAGGAAAATGTGCCAAAGATATGTTTTTGGAACCATCTGTACACAGACTGAATGGAAAAACCAAAGGGGTTGGATGAGATCAGCCCCAGGAGAGGATATAAATAAAGAAGAGGATCCACATAAGAGCCCTGGGACATCTAACATTTACAGATCTGACTGAGAGGTGGGACCATCAGGAGAATGATAATGTACAAGACAGGGAGGCCACTAAAAATGAAGCTTACAGTGCTGTGGCATGAAGTGCAAAGAATGTTTCAAAGGCAGAATGTACCTGTTTTGAATGCCACAGAAGAATCAATAAGACAAGACATTGAAGGGACCAGTGGACCATCCTATGTCTTTGGAGATCATGCTGAGAGAAGTTTCCATGGAGTGATAGGAAAGAAATGACTTAGAACCATTTGAGGAGGGAATGTGGAGTAAGGAGGGAGAGAAAGGAAATAAGCAATGCTTCGTGTGAAGGGTGACAAGAAATGAGAAGAAATGGGACGGCCATTTAGAGGTACAGCACATGTGTGTATTCCAGATACTGAGGAAGAGACACAGTGCTGGACTCGGAGAGCTTCACCAGATAGCAGAGAATTCAGGCAAGAAGCAACTGATCGCACCTGTGATAAATGCGTACACTTTCATTTAGTGAGCCTCTGTGATGAGTCCGTTACTACGGAAATTTACCATACGGAGACACAAAGTGCTTTGGGATCAAAGAGAAGAAAGGGATTGGCTTTTGTCTGAACTGTTGCTGATTTTCAAGAAAAACAGAGGATCTTAACTTTTTTATTAAAGGATAGAAGAAAATTACCTTCTAATATAGAGGATCTAGTTCACTAGAGACTAATTAAGAGAGGAATAAGGGAACCAGAAAAAATAGAAATGTCATACTTAGTTTCAATCAAATTCCAGAAAACAATACCTAATATTATGTAATATCCGACTTTTTAAATAACATTACAAACGAGATAGGTTCTGTAGATTTGTTCTTAAGTTGAATCTGTATGTAAGTTGAAATAGGTACATTTATTTAACTACTACCTGTAATAGCTTCCTTTCATAAGTGTGAGTCGTACATCAGTCAGATAGTTGTAATTTGGGGACTGCCTGCATATGTTTTATTTTCCATATTAGTGAAAAATAGAAGAAGGATGGAAGACCATACACAGAGAAAATATGAAAGAAATAGAAATCTACAAAGAAGGATAGATTTATTATTTATTAATTGATTACATGCCAATCTTTGCCGTGATACTTCACATCCATTGTCTTATCAAACCTTTGACTCACCTTGGTTGGATGCTTTCATTCCAGTGCTGATTTGGAAACATTTATTCTTTCCATGATCATTGTAGAGAAAACTACATATGCAGTAGTTTCTTCTAAGGATGTCTCTCAGTAAGTTTATTTCCCCTCTAAAGGAATGAATAGTAAAAGGTTATGTTCCTTTCCTACATATTAATTATTATAATTGGGTAATTTATTTTCAAGAATCTTAATGGGGGAGAGTATCTTTTTTTCCTTCAAAAAGATTTTTAAATAATGAGAAACTACAAGAAGTAATCTCGTACAGTTCCAAATCCAGCTGCACAAATGAATCCTGGGGAAAGATTTTTGAAAAACTTCGGAGATTCTGATCCTGCCAATATGAAGAACAGGTTAAAAAGTTACAGTGTTTAACATATCCTCAGATGATTGTGATGTCCAGTCAGTGTGGAAAGCACAACTCTGAAACAAGCAGTTCTCTTACGCTATATGTTTTCGTAAGGTATTTTGACTATTATAAAGCTGATAAATAGAGAACACCATTTGCATTGAAAAGACAAGCATTGGTCCTATAGGGACGGCCAGGAACTAGCAATGCCAGTAGGGAGGGAAAAAAAAAATCTGTTCTCTTCATGGTGCAATGAAACTGCTTTTGCTGACCTGTTACAGACTACTTTGTTTGAGAGACTTTGAGCTTTGCTTTGCAAAAACAAGAGACATAGCGAGTCATTAAAGGAGGCTGTAAGAGATATTATGATAACAAGGATGCCAGAGGTTAAAGGAAAAAAGTCATTTCACTGGAGAAAACTAAACTACATCTGCTCAGTGATGGTTGGAGATGATACCCACATGCTTTACCTACATAAATACTCTCACTATTGAACAACTTTTAGGAAAAATAACTAAACCATTTTATACCATTTAAACATAGTCAGGAGCCACACAATGTTTTGGTCAATGACAGACTGAAGTACAGCGGAAGTCCCATAAGATTAGAACGAAACTGAAAACTTCCTGTCGCCTGGCGACATCACAGCCATCGTAGTGTTGTAGCTCAAGGCACTCCTGGCGTTTGTGGTGATGCTGGTGCAAACAAACCTACTGTGTTGCCAGTCAGATAAAGGTATAGTCTATATGGCGTGGATGTGGAGACAAAGGAACACTTTTACACTGCTGGTGGAGCTGCAAACTAATACTGCCTTTTCGGAAGGAAGTATAGCGAATCCTCAAAGAACTCAAACTAGACCTCCCATTTGATCCTGCAATCCCATTACTGGGCATCTACCCAAAATAAAAAAAAATCCTTTATTATAAGAACATTTGCACTAGACTGTTTATCGCTGCTCAATTTACAATCGCCCAAATGTGGAAACAGCCCACCAACCTAGGAATGGATTAACAACCTGTGGTATATGTATACCATGGAATACTATTCAGCCATTAAAAGAGAAAGTGACCTTTACAGCTTTTGTATTAACCTGGATGCAAGGGAAACTCATTCTTCTTAGCAAAGCATCACAAAAATAGAGAAGCAAGAATCCAACATACTCAATTCTGATATGAGGACAATTGATGCTAGTACATGGTGGGGGGTGAGGGAATGGGGGAGCAGAGAGAGGTAAGGAGGGATGGGGTGAGGGGTCACGGTATATGACACACCTCTTGGGGGCGGGACACAATTATAAGAGGGACTCTACCTAACAAATGCAATCAGTGTGACGTGGTTCTTTGTACCCTCAGTGAATCCTCAAAAATAAAAAAAGAAAGTACAGCATGTGTAATTATAGACAGTATATAATACTGGATGATAATAAACCACTATGTTACTGGTATATGTATCTACTATACTATACATTGCTACATACTTTATTGTTATTTTAGAGACTACTCCTACTTATAACCAAAAAAAGTAAAATAGCCTCAGGCAGGTCCTTCAGGAGGTATTCCAGAACGTAGCATTTTTATTATGGGAGATGACGGCTCTATATCTCCTGTTATTTCCCCCTGAAGACTTCCCAGTGGGACAAGATCTGAAGCTGGAAGTCTGTGATATCGATGATCTTGACCCAAAATGGGCCCAGGCTGCTGTGTGTGTTGTGTCTTAGTTTTCAACAAAAAAGTTTAAAAAGGAATAAAGTAAACCACATTTTTAAAAATAGATAAAAGCTTATGGAATAAGGATAAAAAGAAAAAATAATTTTTTTCAGGTGTACAATATCTTTTTGTTTCAGGATAAATGTTATTGAGAGTAAAATAGTTTTAAAAAATTAAAAATTTTATACTTAAATACTGTTTAAAGTTTACAAAGTTAAAAAAATTTTTAAATTCATAAAGTTAAAAAAATTATACATTTTATAAACTTAAAATTTTTTTTAATTTTATAAAGTTAAAAAAATTATCTGGGCATGGTGGCACATGCCTGTTGTCTCAGCTATCTGGGAGGCTGAGGCAGAAGGATCACTGAGGCCAAAATTTGAGGTTGCAGTGAGCAACGATGCCACCATGGCACTTTAGCCCAGGCTACAGATTGAGGCTATCTCAAAAACAAAACAACAAAAACAAAATAACAAAAAGCTATCATAGTATATTACTGAAGACAGACTTTTTTAAAGATAAATTTTGGGCAGCCTAAGTGTATCATATAGTGTCTTTAAAGCTTACTGTGGTGCACAGTAATTCCCTAGGCCTCATACTCACTCACCGACTCACCCAGAGCAACTTCCAATCTTGAAAGCTCCACTGATGGTAAGTGCCCTAGATAGGTGTACCACTTTTTACCTTTTATATTGATTTCTATTGTACCTTTTCTATGTTTAGTATATTCAGATACACAAATACCATTGTGTTCCAATTGCCTCCAGTATCCAGTACAGTAAGATGATGTACAGGATTGTAGCCTAGAAGCAATAGGCTGTATCATATAGCATAGGTGTGCAGGGCTGCATCATCCAGGTTTGTATAAATACACTCTATGATGTTTGCATAATAACAAAGTCACCTAATGATGCATTTCTCAGAACGTGTTTCCACTGTGAAGCCACGCTTGACTGTTGTTGTTTTAGTAGCACTTTAAAAAACTAACACTTTTTCATAAGAAATGAAACTAATATTAGAGAGCAAAATAGATTCTATTCTCTGTCCACGAATGGATACCATATTAAACATGCAAAGATGTAAATGCATGCTGGAAGCAAACATAGGGGCACCTAATCCTACCCAGAGGGTTTTAAAAGATTGGTAAGAATTGTGTCGAAAAGGTAATGGGGGGTCTATTAAAAACACAACACTATATATCACACATTTGTTTATCTTTACCTTTTAGGTGTTAAAGAGATTTTCCATTACCTTTGTTCTATGGTCTCACTACTCTAATAATTAGGAAGTTCTTCTTGAATGCTCTAACTCTTTTTCTATGTAATTCCAATTCATTCCTAAGAGGATGCTTTGGTTGACTGAAATCCTGTTTTACAGACACAACACTTGGATGTTTTAATTTCCCTACAGACACAGGTATTGACTGCTAAAGGTAACTTGAATGTCCTTCCTTCTCCCTATCCTCATTTTCTACCCCTCCTCCCATGACTCAGCCTTCAAGGGGAAGTAGTGCTGGTCTGAATGACACACGCAGACTGCGGGCCATGCTTTCATGGATAAAAGTTTTAAAATGTATTAAACTGTCACCATGTTAGCATAGTCTTTGTCCCCTTCCTGTAGAGTTCTCTCCTGCACCAGGTGCAGCTGCTTCCAAAGGGGAAGAGCTGACCAGCTTTGTCACTTCTGATGTCCCTGTCCCTTTCCCAGGGCTAGGCCAGGGCAAAGCCAGGGCTGGGACGTCATTGCATCAGGACAAAGGAGCTATTTTTTGGGGTTTTTTTGTTTTTTTGTACCAAAGTTCTCTTAACATAACTATTTCTCTCTGAACACTGGAGCAAAATTTCAAAATTGAAAGTGGACTTAAAGGAAAAAAACTTGGTCATTTTCCCAGATTTGATCCTAAGCTCTTAACCAAGACTAAAAAGAAGCTTTCTAAAGTTTATCTCTGTCTAAAGTTTGGAATCACTCAATGATGGGTAAATTCTCAGAAATGCATTGTTGGGCGATTTGATCTTTGTACACAAAGAATGGACTTATATAAACTTAAATGGTACTGCCTACCACATCCGCAGGCTGTAAGGTATATACCGCATCACTCCAATGATAACAAACCTGGACAGCATGTTACTGTGCTGGAACACAACGCTAAGTCTATCTAAACATAGAGAAGGTACGGTAGAAAAATATAAAAGATGAAAAAAAATGAACTGTGACGCCATGGCACTCGACCAAGAGAGACACAGTGAGACTCTGTCTCAAAAAAAAAAAAAAAGATAACAAAAAGTGGTACACCTATGTATACCATGGAATATTACGCAGCCGTAAAGAAAGATGGTGACTTTTCCTCTTTCATATTTACATGGATGGAACTGGATCAGGTTCTTCTTAGCAAAGTGTCTCTAGAATGGAAGAAAAAGTATCCAATGTATACGTCCCTAATATGAGGCAAATTTATATCTTTCAAGTGTAGGCTACAGCCCACTTATTGCACAAGAAGATAGGGAAAGGGGAGAGGGAGGGAAGGGGCGGGAGCGGGAGGGTAGGGGGAGTGAGGATAGAGGGCGGGGTCACACCGGTGGTACATATTTGAAGGGTTAGGAGAAAACTTCTAAATACGGATCAAAATTGTTCTCACAAAGTAATGAGAAAGTCTCTTGAATGCTATCACAATCAGGTTGATGAAAATATCTCTGATTGTATCTGAAGCCC